>VDFB02278512.1:101553-144629 GCA_007258455.2 Sequoia sempervirens
TGTGAATGCTTAATTATGTAATTTATTGAGTTTTTGAACTTGATGAATATTGTAAAGAAGTTGTATGAGTTTTGAAGAAAAAGAAAGTGAATCAAGAATTTAATCTTCTCCTGATTCTGTTAAGGATTGAAATCCCTTGAAGAAATGGTGTTTGTTATGATGCTCTGCATCAAAGTGGTATCAGAGCCTGAAGATGCTCTAGGAGATTTGTTTAATATTATGTTGTTGCTGATAATAGGAAGAGATTGTTGGTTGGTTGCAGGTGCTTATCCATCTAAGCTGCATTGAGAAATTCCAAGAGACTAGGGAAGAGTAAGCAGAACACCTAGGTGAGGCAAGCTGAGTTGTGTTGCAGTTAAAACTTGATGGATTCCTGACTAAAGAAGCACTTAAGAGTTGTAGCCTTGATGAAGGATACTCCACTGATGGGAGTAGTAGAAGTTGAAGATGAAAGATGATTGCTGAGGAGAAGTAGTTTGCAAGGACAACCCTGTGTCCTTGGAATAAAGTTGAAATTGTGCAAGGAAAGTCCTGTGTCCTTTTGAAAGAGAAAATAGTTTGAGAACCTGATAATGAAGACTAAGAAAGGTACAAGGCAAAGAGATGCAGATATAGATGGAGAAATAATATGACAAGAGAAAGAAAAGTGAAGATGAAGATAAGTGCAAGAGATGAAGACAAATGAAGATGAAGAAGACAAAGAACTAGGCAGATTGATTTTTGTTTTGCAGGTACAAGTGAAGATGATGCAACATGATTCCAAGGGACTTGGAAGCTTTTGTTGGTTAGTTGTATGGTGTAGGAGCACCTTGGTTATTGAACACCTTCATATACACATTTGTAAAATATGGATGTTTTAATGTAAATGGCATTGTAGAAGTCATATGAGATTCATTTTAAGTGTAAATGAGTCATTGACAATTCTTCAGGATGTCAATAGAGTCAAAATACAAAACATGTCAAATTTGTGCAAAGAATTGTGAAAATGGGGAAAAGATGTAAAACATATTCAAGGCCATGTAAAAGCTAATTTCAATGTACTCAAGGTCATGTGATTCAAGTCATGGGATAAGTTACTAGGAGGTCAAAATAGGAAAAAAAATATAAAATTTGCATTAGTGTCATATTGTTAAAAGTTGTTAAAGTTGATAAAAGTAAGAAAAACAAGAAATCAAGGAATAGGAAGAGATAACTCGATGGAGAAAGTAGTTAGGCAGTTGAAAGATGGATAGAAAGTTTCCTTTTGAATTTAAAAACAACTATAAAAGTGTGTATATGGCAAGAAGAGGCAGATCTGGTATTCTCAAATTCATATAATCAATAAAAATACCCCTGTTCAGTTTCTTTGGAAAAAAATTCTTCTTGTTTCAATTTACACAGTTGGTTCAAGATTTTCAAGCCTTGGTTCTTGTCAAGAAAAGAGTATTCTTTCATTCTTGAAGGGTGTAGGAGTAGAAAATTCAGTAATAAAGAAATTTGAACTCAGATTTTGAGTTTTGATATGTGATTACTCAGAGTTGTTTTGAGGGTCATTTAAAAGGTTAAGGCCCATCCCGTCGATGGAAACCCAGTAGAAAGGTGGGATGGGATGTGTAGGATTTTTCTTTTGTAAATTTTGTTGTGTAGATCTCTATGTGTGTGCAGGGGTAAGCATGGAGATGAAAGACTTGCTATGTTGATGGAGAAAATCTAAGTTTTCTAGTCAAAGTGGTTGGTTACTAGTATGACAGTGGAGAAATCGAAAAAGAATTGACTTGGTGATGATTCCAAAGGTCTTGGAAGATGTAGTTAGTCATGTTCCAAGTGATGGCAGAATTCTTGGAGGTCTGTAAGTGCTTCAGTCATGAAACCCTCCTTAATTTGTGCTTTTACACCCTATAAACAAGGGTTTAGTGGATCAGATTGTTTTTATGGTTTTCAGTACTTACAAATGGTGAAATCATGATTTTTGAGGAACGATTAATGACTGTTAGAGGTTGATAAGGTTTTGGGAGTAATGTAAGATGGGTCTCCTTTGTAAAATAAACCTATTCTAGTAGCCTTTTTAGGCACATAGTATGAGAAATTGAAGATTTTCTTTGGGACAATCACTGTAAGCAGTTTTTTTTTGTTGAATTGGATAGTAAGAGATGTCTAAAGAAGCATTCGGTGCTTGGAAATTGCATATGGATTGTGAGATTTACCCAATATAAGGTAAAGAGTCCAAAAAGACAAAATAGTGTTTTGTTTGCATAGAACGTGGAACCCTAATGTAGCAAAGGTAATTATGTGTGGATGTCTAATTAACTTGTTTGTATAGTGGTATTAGAGGTGCATCAATGCCTGGGTAAGGGTTGAGGGGTAGATTTTGATAATGTGGAGGTTTGGTTTTGAGAACTCAATGTGCTTAATGATGTATTTAAGCAAAGTCTAGGTAATCTGATGAAATAGTGAATGGAATGGTTATATTTGTTTGAATATTGTCTTTTGGATATTGTTACAATTGTCTCTATGTTGGAAAAGGTGTATTTGTTGCTTTTGATGTCTTGAGCAAAGATAGAGCAGGGTGAAAAGTTATGTTTGGCTGCTAGAAGTAAGGTATCTACTAAAACAATGACACAATAATAGGATATTGGTATGATTTCATTAAAGATATGATGTATACAGTAACTTGATGGTTTAATATTGGGTTAACAATAGTGAAGCATGGTTTAGTTGTCTTGATTGCCTTGGAGGATGAGTATTTTGGTGAATGCTTAATGATGTAATTTTCTGAGTTTGTGAACTTGATGAATATTGTAAAGAAGTATGAGTTTTGAAGAAAAAGAAAGTGAATCAAGAATTTGATCTTCTCCTGATTCTGTTTGGGATTGAAATCCCTTGAAGAAATGGTGTTTTTTATGATGCTCGCATCACCCTAACCCTAATTCTAATTCTAAATGTAACCTTAAGTTTAGTCCTAATATTAAGACAATTTTTTAAGTATGATCAAGGGGAGCATTGTTTACCTTCTTTAATTGTAATCTTTACTCTAACACTAATTCAAAATCTAATCCTATCTCTAACCCTTATTCTAATCCTAATTTGAAGTCTAATCCAAACTCTAACCTAAAATCTAATCCTATCTCTAACCCTTAATCTAATCCTAACTTGAAGTCTAATCCAATCTCTAACCTAATGACAAGTTTTAATAAGACCAAATGAAAAGAATAATAAAAAATAAATAAAAAATTATCCTCCAAAAAAAAATAGAAAAGTTTATTTGATTTGGTGGCCTTCAAAGCAGCTAAAATATACCATGTTCAATGCTGGTAATTTAAGTTTACCTACAATATCAATGGGAGAATGCAGAGTGGTCCATACAACTGCCCAGCCTCTACACAAAATTGTAAGGTTTATTATTTTACTATGCATGCTAATTGCCTTCATTAGAGCAGATCCAGAGACCAGACTTCCAAACTTCAGATGAAACACCAACCCCAACAACAACGCCACACTCGTTGAGCAACTTTTCAACGCCTTGCTGGCCTCAGTGGTGAAACAAGTTGCCCAATCTGGATTTGCTACACAAGACGAGGTGAGGGCAATAGATCTGGAAGATTCAGTATACGAGCGCCGTCTAATACTACTATCTAGGGAATTGCCTCCTATCTGCGTTCCCTTCGAGGGGATTCCTGCAGAGATTGCTTGACTATTACTCAAGACAACATAAATAATTATTTTCCACACTCCGAGGGATGTGCTCGAGATATTGGGTGCTATTTACGATATGATTCCAAGCCCTTTCTTCCAGTCAATGCGACAATTGACCTGGCACCCTTCTTACCTACAGGTTAGAATTTAATTATATTCAATTGAAGAGCTTGCAAATTTATTAACGCTATTGACACTTTTCCTTTGAATTTACAATTTCAGAATTGTGATTTCATAAAATCAAGTGACGAGGACCTTCAGTCGATCACCTGAATCGCTTTTGTTTAAAATTTATGTCAGACATTTACTCATATTTACAATGATATTTTCACAGCTGAGGTATTTTCCATTTTGTTTTTCAGGGAAGAAGAATGCGAGTTCTGCAGTCTGGATAATAATTGGCGGTGTGGGAGGGGTATTCCTACTTGGCCTTTTAACTTGTCTCCTTGTCTTCCAGAAGCAGATAATGCAACCAGGGCAGAAACAAGGTAGACTCTTAAAAGTCTGAATTTAATATTAGCTTTGTACCAATGAGGTGCAGTGGTTATGCCGATAGTAGGATATACCTTGGCAATATATTGAAGGACAGGGGGAAAAATGCAAGGAAATGTAAATTTTTTTTCTTAAGACTAACTATTTATAGCAAAAGTTAGTTGATGATGGGATGCAAGAAGATTTGAATATGAACAAATGGAACTTTATTTAAATTGGTATGCTATGCTAAATGGTTTCACAACATAATATTTTTGTACAATGAGAGAAGACATGCAACTTAAAAGGTTGATTGGATTAAGTACAGTTGTTGGTTAATGATATACCTTGTGATCGAATGTAACATAATGGAAAACTGCATGTTGTGGGGAAATATTTTTTATAATACAAAAACTATGTTATGACACATGAAAATGACTAACTCAAGAGATTGGTTATGTATAATACAATTGTTGGTGGTTGACAATGAGGTTCTATGATATATGCCATTTTTCTTCAAGACCTATAGAACAAAAGCAATGGAATGGTTAGCAAAAATCCCAACAATTTTTTTTTTTGGCCTTGTCAATTAGGCAAATACCAATTATTTAATTTTTAACCCCACAATGAGGAGGCACTAAATCACACATGATTAGCATCAAGGAATAATCATCACCCCTTGTTAAATATTAATAAACCTTTAGTTACAATTTGTTAGGTTACATTAATAACAATTGGTACCTACTTAAATTCGTACATGGTCAAGTCCTTAAGTTTGACCTTGCCTTTAATTAGCTTACCTCACATTATTTAAATAGCTTACTTAGTCATCTCGAAATTTGAGGAGGTATTATACACCATTGACCCCTGATCCTTCTCGATGTAATAATATTAATGCGCCATTATTTTCCCTTAATATTAATATTACTATGGCTTTCACTTCTATTAACGATAACACTAGTAGTATGTGGCTCTGAATATTAATATCAATGCTTTACTTACTAATATCAACAATAATATTAATTATTAATATTGACAATAATATTGCATTTAGTATCTCTAAAATCATATATGCATATTTAATTGTATTATTAATATTATCTTCCATATTCATTTTATTTTCTAAATTAAGAAATCTAAATTATTTATATACATATATGATAATATGTAATTCAATTATTATAAAAATAATAATGATCAACTTAGTATTCATGTTCTTTTCAATATATATTTATTGACTAAAAAAAACCTTAATAAAATGTCATATTTAATGGTAAATATATAGAATATATAAGAAATCTTAAATTACATTCCTTAATACTAAAAAGAGCATTCACAAGAACCAAGATAAAACATGTATAAAGTAAAAAGATCATAAATATATAATGTGATTTATTTGAAAATAAAGAGAGCTAAGTTTTGTTTTTTTTTTCTTGTCTTCTTTTAAAGTTAGTTACTTACCCACATAAACTTGTAATTCAACCATTTTAAACACCATCAGAAAGGGGTGAAGATAGTAGAACATAATAAGAGATGTCAACCCTAATCCATCCCCAATTTATGAGCATGAATCAACCTTGATTAATTATCCTCGACAGTAAAATGTGAACATTTTCTAGCAAGTTTCTAAAGCCTTTTCAATGAATCATTCATATATTTGTGTATATCATGCAATCGATGTCCCATGAGACCATATTTCTTTGAGGGAATTTTACCCACCTTCCTACCTTCTCTAGTATCTAACAATGCCTAAGAACACAAAATTGATTAATAGATCCAAAATCTACAACCTACATCATGACATAGTAATAATGGAAAACCTATATTAACAATAATATATAAAACTATCTTGTACAGATCTATTAACTTGGATTAAAAATAATTACCCTGTCTAGTAAGAGAGATCCATTATATCAATTTTGCAATGTGATCACTCCCCGAGATGCAATGCATATAAAAGAATATAAACTTATACCTTTTTACCTTCCTATGCTCAATAATTTCAAATGATGGAATTTCTAATGGCTTATTACCTCTATTTACATCACTTCTATTTTGTTGTTGACTTGTATTGCATTGCGTATGTTGACTTGTATTGCATGGTGGATACACAAGTGAAAATTTTGGTGATCAATCCCCACTAAAAGTAAAAAATTATTGAATTGTGTTCACTTAAAATTAGGCCTAATGTTTATTGTGCACCAAAATCTTGAATATTATATATTCTCCACCTACACTACATTGGATGAGGCATTTAAGTTTTGTTGCACTATCATGGACAAATTTTAAACTTACATGCTCATCTTCCTTTAAAATGAGAGCATATCCCTTTTCACAACATAATTTCCCAAGTTCTCACATACAATTCCTTTGATTATTTTCACAAAAAACATCCAATCTAATTTCTCCTTGCATAAAAAAATATATATATTCTTCATGCTCGAAGATTGAAGTAGCATCTTTATATGCATAGGCACCACTATCCAAGATTGAAGATTTGTTATATGTTGGTAGAAAAGAGAAATTTTCTCATAATTTAGCTTTGCAAATTGCTTAAGATTTATAAAACATGTATTAAATTATTGCAATCATTTATTTCTACAAATAGATATTTATTAGGCTGATATAGAGGAGATTGTTGCAATCTTGTAAGTTTGAGATTATGATTGCTATCTTCATGGGACTTAAATTTTTTTGTAATGATTCTTAGCCATTACATTACAAAAACTCTCTAATGACCAGCTCAGTGCTATAAGGATATACTCTACTAAACACCATGCAAATGTAAGCCATTTATCCAGAATTTCAGAATTATTAACTCGTTCACATTCATCAATCCACTTGCTATTCAATGTTTGACTTAAGTTTTGCACTTTAGAGCTGTAATTGCTTTGTTACAATAAATAAAATTGTGATTCAAATGAAGGGCTATCTGTTTTCATTTCCAAAATTGCAAATCTTAGAAATACAGAGATTTTCTTATGTAATCTTCCCCCAAGTATGATAAATAGAATGAAATAAAATAACAGAAGTGTATAGTTTTTATTGAAGCTTACACATCAATAGGCTCACTCAATGCTATCATGTCCAAGAAATCCAAAGCAGAGAAACAATATTCAATATGGACTCGAATGTGGAAAAGATACTATATAGAGATATTAAGAATTAAAATCCAGCAAGCGGATAAAACATCACTAACCATTTACACTAGTACTGAAACTCTCCTGGCATATGCGGCATGTAGCCTCCCCAATAAGGTCTTTTTTATCACTGCAAGTCAAACAAATATGTCAAGACTATCAAAACTAAAACTAACATGAATTCTATGAAGAATCAAAAGAATTGTTAGTTTAAAGAATCAAGAAACTTCCGCAAAATATAAGAAAAACCATTAGACTGGATACCATAGCAACTCTTCTACAAGCTTAAAGAATCCAAACACTTCCACAAGTGTCTTGTTCAACTCACACAAACTCTAGACATTTTATTATAGGATAGTATGAATAAATCCATTAAATCCTTACAGAAGTTTCATAAAGAAAACACACAAAGGTGCCAGAGCCAGGGAATGGATGTCAGGGACTTCCAAGTATTGAAGACATGTTATATGCTAAGGCAGTTATGCGTTAACATGAGAACAACACACTAACCTCAGGGGATGGCAGGGGCCATTGAGGTCCATTAGACTTGATACCATAGCAACTCTTCTACAAGCTTAAAGAATCCAGACACTTCCACAAGTGTCTTTTTCAACTCACACAAACTCTAGAGATTTTATTATAGGATAGTATGAATAAATCCATTAAATCCTTACAGAAGTTTCATAAAGAAAACACACAAAGATTCCAGAGCCAGTGAATGGATGTCAGGGACTTCCAAGTATTGAAGACATGTTATATGCTAAGGCAGTTATGCGCTAACATGAGAACAACACACAAACCTCAGGGGATGGCAGGGGCCATTGAGGTCTCTAGCATAAAGGACCCTGTTACTGATGCTGAAACACGTTATCATATGCAAATTTTAAAAATGGTCCAAAATAACCTTTATCTAATAACAAACCACAAATTTCCTACCATTCGAAGCCCTCGATGTCTAAACAGTAAACCAATATCAACCATTTTTAACTACATGGTCACTATAGTTTCAAATTCTTAATTAACCAGTGACTTAAAAAGTGCCTTACGTTGGAAGAAAGATGATTTAACCATAAGCAGGGCTATACGGACAGTTATTGGCAAGAAAACATTCGCAAGGCGGGAGCATGCCATCATGGTGACTCAGGTTGAAACCCTACAGGGATTGTTCAGCCATGATTGTTTGGCCAGTTACTTGAGCATTCCACGATGAATCTGTACAGAACAAATACTATCATTATACCTTAACCAAGGAATGTTGGAAACAACCCACATTCAGGACTCTGGACCAACAAGGGCTAGTAGTTCAGTTCTAGAGTGACCCAGCAGCCTATGAGAGGTCCTAAACTATGAGTCCTAGCTGCTCCATAGAAGTTTGGAACAAATTAACAAGAAGGACAATGTAATATATCACAACTAATTTTTGGGGTGGCAAAGCACCACTGACAAGACCAGGGAGCAAGCCTTGGATGAATTTGAAGAAATATATAGCCCGTGGCTACCCAAATTTAGCCAAAAATGGTATCCTCTCAGCATGGTGCTTAAACAAGTATAATTTATCAAAGCAGTAAAAGAACATAAATAAAGAAAGAATGAACAATACACAAATATTATCCATACTTAGTGGTGATGTAGATCGTCCCACGCTGCTCTGGGTTTTGATTCCCCGACACAATGGCCACTTATGACTGAACATGTCTGATTTCTTCACCGTTATGTGTCTAAACGGAGATTCCCATCTTCCTCTTCTATGGCAGTTAATTCTACACATATCTCTACAAAACACAGAAGGCTCTGCTACTGAAACTCTGAGAACTATTCACTTCCTCAAAACCTCACAAAACTCTCCAAAAATACCCAATGCTGTAACATGTACGTACTATCTGAAACCCTTTTGCAACTGTCCAACAATGCCATGACTCAGTTGTTTACCCTTGCAAAACCGTAACATTTATCTCTAACTTTATAAAACAGGAGTGTTGTTGATGCAATGTATAGACATGTAATTGCTCTCTGCACCTCATCCCTTCCTAATCTCCTGCTTGTGGTTTTTTTTCTTCCTCTCCTATGCAATTTCTTCCTTCCTATCCCAAGATTCCTAATCTCTCTCTCCTCAAGCCTATCTGCATCTTCTATGTCTCTATTTCCCGACAAACCAAACTCCCCTAAAAAATAAAGGGGGTCACATCGATTTAAAGATGTGCTCCATGCCTTCTTTTTCTACATGACCTGCCTTTTCTATGATAAATCAAGGGTCTCCATACAGTATTAATGGCATGAATGCCTCCTCGCTCAATTCTGGCCATTCCTTCTTAATAGCATTTAATATTCACCCATACTTATGTTGTAACTCATCACAGTAGAAATTTTTCTGATGACTTCTCTCGCTATAGCGCTGCACCCTAGGTTTCTGTAGCAAAGAGTTAGAAGTAATATGAGAAGGATCAGTGTGGCGTGTTGTACCAAAATTTTAAGCTACAGTCACAGATCTCCCAAGCTTTTTTCATAGCGAGACGACAGATACTGTGCACAATACAGGGGACTCCTGAGGAAAGCGCAGGGCCATAAAACTATCTGTCAAATTGTCATACCCATTTCCACTCGCTTGCTAATAGACATTGTACACTACTTATTGGAATGCATAGGGAAAACGTCAGTGTGAATCGGAATACCTACAATCTGGTAGTAGGAAGCCCTCGAAAAAATTATCAACATCATAGTAAACTTTTCCTATTGAATTCTCACTCTATAATAGCCTATCGGCTAATTATAGATAAGGAAGAAAAACTCTTTCAACTTAGTTCAATCTTAATTAAAACTAATATAATAAATATATGGAATAGTGGATATTAAAGGAGCAACAGAACTACATGGACCAGAACTTTTTTACTTTAAGATACTGAAAAAGGCAACTAACAATTTTGATCAAACAAATAAGCTTGGACAAGGAGGGTTTGGTGAAGTATATAAGGTAAACTATCATTTATTTGCTGTCCATATTAGGCTTGTGTGTTAATGTATTCAAATGATGGATTATTTGATATAATTTGCAGGGTACGTTGAAAAATGGTAAATTTGTGGTAGTAAAGAAGATGACATTAGGTTGCTTTGCTTGTGCAGTTTTTGATTTTGAAAGCAAAGTAAAACTAATTTCTAATGTTCATCACAAAAATCTTGTGCATTTACTTGGATGTTGCACACAAGGTCAAGAAAAACTCTTGGTTTATGAGTACATGCCCAACAATAGCTTCGATAGAATATTATTTGGTTTTCTATTCCTTAACTTTTCTCTTTTGCTTCTTTTATTTGTTACAACAAACATGATAGGTCTTGAAACTCTAGTGAATTGTTCTACATGCAAGAAAACATAAAAAAAATTTGAGTTGGAAGGAAAGGTTCAACATTATCTTGGGCACTATTTGTGGTCTGACCTATCTCCATGAGGAATTTCATCTCTATATCATCCATTGCGATATTAAATCAAGCAATATATTACTTGACAACAACTTTTAGGAAAAAATAGCAGATTTTGGGTTGGAAAAACTTCTTCCAAATGATAAAACTCATGTTACCACAAGATTTGCAGGAATTGTGTAAGTAAACTCCTACTTTATCTACTACTTTTCTAATTTCAAAGTTTTCAATAGAGATAGTAACACTGTCATTTTGGCTTTTGCAGAGGATACATAGCTCCTGAATATGCTATTCATGGACTATTAACATAGAAAGCTAACACCTACAACGTTCGTGTTGTTGGATGTTGTGGTTGTGTTGCTGATAAATGGTTGTCATTGATGTCAACACTATTAGCATTTGGTGTCTCAGAAGTTGTATATGTCAAGGATATTGAGAAAATTGTTAAAAGAAGTGTTCCAGGTTCTATGTGGAACTATGAAGGTCATGAAGGTGTCTCATTTTGTACATTGATGATCAGTTGGTGTGGATTAAACATTTTTCTGCTAAGTATATCTAGTTCATCCACCAGAAGTTTCAGAGGTCCGCGTGAAGATCTAATCGTGTAGTGAACAATTGTGTTCTGACAGTATTTATGTGTGTTATGTCAGTGTTCCTCAATGAAGTTTGTATGTTTTTGGTGCTGCGGATGTTTCTCTATTAGTTCTTGTTGTTTTTGGATGCTTCTAGATCGTTCTCTATCTTTGTGGTATATCCACATTCATTGGTGTGTTCATAGTCAAAGATTTTTCTCTGTATGTTTGATTTTTCATGTTCTTGGCCGACATGATGGTAGTAGCGTTTTGTCGGTCTTCGAGGAGGAATTAATTGAAATCTTTTTGTGTTGGAGTTGTTATTTTGGGTCTCCACTATGTTGTGGCTGACCTTGGTGGATTCGCATTGCAAATTTATTTGTAATTTGGCTGACTTTGAAAATATATTTTATATTTTCTAGCCGACTAAGTTGTTGATGTAATCTCATGTTGTGCGGATATAAAAGAGTGATTGTTTGAGTGAAGTTAGTATGTGCATTAGAGCGAATGTATTCCAGAGAAAGTGTAGATGTGTGAATGGTGTTCCTATCATTCAATTGCAGAGCAAAGTGAGAAGAAGGTTATGCGAGAGTGAAGAAGGTTTTTTTGTGCTTAATTGTAACTGTAATCAAGCTTTTGTAGAAGTTATTCTTTCAGTTCATACTTTGTGGATCTAATCCATATTGTTGTATTGTTGGGCAGTGAGCCCTCTTGTATTTGAGCAGTGAGCTCTACGTAGTGTGCCTAAATACATGTGCATTCCCCTTATTTTCTCATTATACTTTTAATAGGGTATAATATTGTGGACTAACATCCACCGTGGTTTTTTCCCTAATAGGGTTTCCATGTAAAAATCTTGGTGTTCTCTGTGTTTCTAATGTGTTAATTGTTCATGGTTTATATTTATTCATCAAATCTAAGATTAAGTAAAGTAAGGTTAAGAAAGTTTTAATATTCTATGACAACTGATTCATCCCCCCCCTCTCAGTTGTTTGTCCTTGTTTTTCCAACAATTGGTATCAGAGCAGGTTCCTCTGAAGAAGTTTAAAAGCTTGAGGTGATCTGAGATGGCATCATACAAGAAGGACAATTCTAGATTTGATGGAGCAAACTACTCATTGTGGAAAACTAGGATGGAGTATCACTTGAAGTGTATTGGTGAACCTTTCTAAAAAATTACAAAGAATGCATACGTTATTCCTTAGAATGGTCCTTCCACTGCTGGTGAAGTTAAAGAGGCTAAGAATAATGTTCAGGCTATGGAAGCTTTACTGAGTGCTCTAACATATTCAGAAATAACAAATGTGTTAGGTCTTAAGACAACTCATGAGATGTGGACGAAGCTAGAAACTTTGTATGAAGGAGATGTGCATGTGAAGATGGCCAAGTTATAGAGTTTGAAAGGAAAGTATGAAAATTTGAAGATGGGTGAAGATGAAAATATTTCTTCTTTTATGCAGAAAGTAAATGAAATAGTGATGGGTATTAGATGTGTTGGTGGAACTCTGGAAGAAGAAGAAATTGTGGCTAAGGTTCTCAGATCATTTCCTACCTCCTACAAAGCAAAGGCTCATGCTATTGAAGAATTCATATCATTAACAAATGTGCCAAGAGATACACTGATTGGAAAACTTGTTGCCTTTGAGTTGATCGAATTTGGTGATTTTGTTCCTAGGACTGAAACTACATTCAAAGCTATTGTATCCAGAAGAGACAAGTAAATATTTGATCCAGGAGAGATTCATAGAAAGACATTCAAATATGAGGAAGAAATGAAACAACTTGAAGAAGAAGAAAAAGAACTAGAAGAATCAGAAGCACTGATTGTGAAGACAGAAGGTAGAGGACAAGGTAAGTATAAAAGAAATCTTGCTATCAAATGTTTTTCTTGTAGTAAAATTGACTATTTTGCATCAAGATGTCCTGAGAGAGTCCCTAGATCTAAGCCTTACAAATCTAGATTTCAAAACAAATGTTATTTTGCCAAAGGAGTGACTAATGATGAGTCTGAAAAAGATAATGGAAATGAAGATGGTTGGGTCTTCATTGCTATCAAGGAGAATAGTCCTAAGGCTACTGAATCTGCTAAAATTGAGAAAGCTCTTGCAGCCCAAATTGAAGAAAAGGATGAGTGGGTCATTGACAGTGGATGCTCACATCATATGATTGGTGACAAAAGAAAATTTGTAAGTCTAGAGAAGTATGATGGTGGAGTTATGAGATTTGGTGATAACAATGCCTATGTGATTCGTGGCAGAGGATCTATTTGTCTTGGTGGTAAGCATAACATTGATGATGTTCTTTATGTTGAAGGCTTGAAGCATAATCTGTTAAGTGTTGGATAGATGGTGGACAAGAGTTATGATCTCCAATTCAAAGATAGAAGATGCAAGATACTTGGAAACTCTGAAAATGTAATTGCTTCTGGTAAACTGACAAAAGGTAACATTTTTCATTTGAGTGCTACTAGTGAAAGTTGTTTGATTGCTCAAGTAGATAAAAGTTGGTTATGGAATAGAAGGCTGTGTCATGTAAACTTTTATAACATTGTAAAAATTAGCTCCTCTCAAGCAGTAAGAGATCTACCTAAGCTAGTAAAGCCTACTAGCACAATTTGCAAGGAGTGTCAGATGGGAAAACAAACTAGAGTTTCTTTCCAGAGAAAACAACATAATTCAAATGGATTGTTGGAGCTTGTGCATACTGATCTATGTGGTCCCTCAAGAATAAGAAGTCTTCATGGTGAAAGGTACTTTATGTTGATTATTGATGATTACTCTAGAATGATATGGGTTTCTTTCTTAAGAGAAAAATGTGAAGCATTAGAAAAGTTCAAAAGTTTCAAATCCATAGCAGAGAATGCAAAAGGTTTGAAAATGAAATGCTTAAGGTCAGATAGAGGTAGTGAGTTTACCTCCAGGGAGTTTAATTCTTTTTGTGATGAGCATGGAATCAAAAGAAAGTTATCTGATCCCCAAAACCCTCAATAGAATGGCATTGCAAAAAGGAAGAACAAAAAAATTCTAGATGTTGCTAGAACAATGATGATTGAAGGAAATGTGTCTCAAATGTATTCGAGTGAAGCTGTAAGAACTATTGTGTACACTTTGAACCGAGTAAATGTGAATTGTAATACTAGTAAGAATCCTTTTGAGCTATGGTTTGGTTATAAGCCTACTGTTAAACACTTCAAGGTCTTTGGAAGCAAATGCTACATCAAGAGAGATGATGATATAGGCAAGTTTGAAGCAATAAGCGATGAAGGAATCTTTCTAGGTTTATCCACTAGAAGCAAGGCCTACCATTGCTACAACAAAAGACTAAGAAAAATGGTTGAGAGCACAAATGTCAGAGTTGATGAAGATTCTACTAAATCATCCAGATGTTGTGGATATGATCTAGATGAAAATAATACAAACCAAAGGAAGAATATTTAGACATAAAATCAACTTCAAAATTTGCCATATGTTCCATATGTTCTAGTGGTTCTGGTAAATCAAGTTAGTTAAGAAGCAGAGACAAGTGCAAGTGTAGAAGGAAGAGTAAAAAAATAAGAAGTTTGAGAGAATCCTAAAACTCCAAGGTATGTGAAGCTAAATCATTTTGAAAATCAAATTATAGGAGACAAGAATAAAGGTGTGCAAACTAGAAGAAAGATTGTAGAAGAGTATTGTTTTAGTTCCAAAATTGAGCCAAAAGATGTACATGAAGTCTGCAATGATGAACATTGGATGGAAGCTATGACCAAAGAGCAGGTTGCAGATATTTTCACTAAGCCATTTCTGAAGGATACTTTTGAGTATCTCTGAGGGATGATAGGGGTAATTACCCCTCCTGATATGAACTAGGATGCATTAATTTGCATCAATCCATTCATTTCATGATCATATTATGATCTGGATTGATGTTTTTGTGGCTACTACTCAGGGGGGTAGTCAGATGTGCAGATATGTGGTTCAGAGCTGGCATGTGGAAAGATAATGCTTATCTTTGCCATTGATGTCAAAGGGGGAGAAGTACAATGTCAAAATTTGTTGCTTATCTAGAGGAGTTCATGTAGAAAAGGCCAAGGAAGAAGAGTCAGAAGAGTGCTAATTATGAGTTGGGTTGATGGTGTTTTTCACATCATGTGTTGCCATCAATTCCAAAGGGGGAGATTGTTGGATGTTGTGGTTGTTTTGTTGATATGTGGTTTTCATCGATGTTAACACTATTAGCATTTGGTGTATTAGAAGCTGTATATGTCAAGGATATTGAGAATTTTTTAAAAATAAGTGTTACAGGTTCTCTTTGGAACTATAAAGGTCATGAAGGTGTCTCGTTTTGTACATTGACGATTAGTTGGTGTGGATTAAAGGGTTTTCTGCTAAGTATATATAGTTCATCCACCAGAAGTTTTAGAGGTCTGTGTGAAGATCTGATCGTGTAGTGAATAGTTGTGTTCTGACAGTATTTCTGTGTGTTCTATCAGTGTTCCTGAATGAAGTTTGTATGTTTCTGGTACTATGGATGTTTCTCTATTAGTTCTTGTTGTTTTTGGATGCTTCTAGATTATGCTCTTTCTTTTTGATACGTCCACATTGATCGGTGTGTTCGTGGTCAAAGATTTTTCTCTGTATGTTCATTTTTTCATGTTCTTGGTTGACATGATGGTAGTAGCGTGTTGTGGATCTTCAAGGAGAAATTAAATGAAAATTTTTTGTGTTGGAGTTGTTATTTTGGGTCTCCACTATGTTGTGGCCAACCTTGGTGGATTCACATTGCAAATTTATTTGTAATTTGGCCGACTTTGAAAATATGGTTTATATTTTCTAGTCGACTAAGTTGTTGATGTAATGTCATGTTGTGGATATAAAAGAGTGATTGTTTGAGTGAAGTTAGTGTGTGCATTAGAGTGAATGTATGCCAAAGAAATTGTAGATGTGTGAATAGTGTTCCTATCATTCGATTGTAGAGAAAAGTGAGAAGAAGGTTGAGCGAGAGTGAAGAAGGTTTTTCTGTGCTTAATTGAAACTATAATTAGGCTTGTGTAGAAGTTATTCTTTCAATTCATACTTTGTGGATCTAATCCATATTGTTGTATTGTTGGGTAGTGAGCCCTCTTGTATTTGAGTAGTGAGCTCTAGGCAGTGTGCCTGAATGCATGTGCATTCACCTTATTTTCTCATTATACTTTCAACAGGGTATAATATTGTGGACTAACATCTACCGTGGTTTTTTCCCTAACAAGGTTTCCAAGTAAAAATCTTGGTGTTCTTTGTGTTTCTGATGTGTTGATTGTTCATGGTTTATATTCATTCATCAGATCTGAGATTTAGTAAAGTAAGGTTAAGAAAGTTTTAATATTTTGTTACAACTAATTCACCCCCCCTCTCAATTGTATATCCTTGTTTTGCCAACAGGTGTGGTGGTTCTTGAAATTGTTAGTGGCAGAAAAAGCATTGACTTTAAGCAACCACCTCATATGCAATATTTGCTTCAATGGGTATTTTAAAATTCTAATAATATTCTTTTAATCCCTTTATCTCGACATTCTCTCCCTTAAAAAGATTGATCCTTTTCTTAGAAAACTTATGGTAGGTTTGGAGCCTATACAAAGATAACAAGGTTTTAGAGGTGGTGGGAAGTGAAAAGGAGATGGAAGGGTATAAGGAAGAAGAGGTGTTGAGAGAGATAAACCTTGCACTTCTATGCATACAAGTTTTTTCCTGTCATAGGCCATCAATGTTTGAGGTTGTGACAAAATTGTTAAGTAAAGCTGAGAATGATTGTGAGAAACTTGCGTAACCAACATTCATAGATGTGGGGTACAAAGCACGTGGAGAAAGTTCCACTTCTGGCACATCTTCATTTCAATCAAATGCAACAATTACAGAACCCCTTAAAGCTCGTTAACCGTGGCTATTTCTCTTGTTGATGAACACATGGAGAGTTGCAAGGAAAGATGGATTGTAAAATTCTAACTGATTATATAGTTCCTCCTCCCTATTTTCAAATAGGATTTAAGTATTACAATACATATTTTTCCTTTCCACCTTTAAATATAATCATGAAATGATTTAAAAAAAGAAAGATGTATTTCACTTCAATTTGTGAATTTAGATGTTGAATAAATGTATATGTATTAATAACATGAGAATGAAAACTACCTTACAATTTCACATGAAAGATCTTCGTACTGCAAAATTTATTTTGCATATGGAAATTAAAATTAATTGTGCAAATAGAAATTTGTGGTTAAACTAACATGAAAACTATCTCGTAGTGGCCTACATACTGATCTACATACTAAATGCATACATACTGACCATGACTATTGACTCGTGAATGCCTCCTTTGTTGACTACTAAATGCATCCCTGCCTCTATTCATGGACATCAAATCTCCCACTGATGGTTCATTTATAGTCTAACACAGGCTTTTGGAGGACTTCGACGGAGTTAAGCTGTACACATGAAACGTTATCTTCTTCAACGCTCGCGACAAGATTGAGTGGGGTTGGCAATTTATTGACTTGACTAATGAGAGATGTGACTTCGACAATAATTCAAACTGTTCCGTGTATTATAAGTGAGCAATGTAATTGTAGAGCAAACAAATAATTTACAAATTAATTCCGTCGTCTCCCTAATGGCCAGTACTAATAATACCAAATGGAAAGGGAATAGTTATCCTCCACACAATAGAAGAGTTTATACGATTTGGTGGCCTTCAAGGCAGCTAAATGCCATCTTCAACGCTGGTATTTTAAGTTTATCTCCGATATCAATGGGAGAATGCAGAGTGGTCAATTCAACTGCCCAGCCTGTGCATAAAATTGTAATGTTTATTATTTTACTATGCATGCTAATTGCCCCCATTAGAGCAGATCGAGAGACCGGACTTGTAACCTTCGGATGCGCTACCAGCCCCTACAACGACGCTGCAGTCTTTGAGAAAAATTTAAACGCGGCTCTGGCAGCCGTGTTGGAAAATGTTGTTCCATCTGGATTTGCTACAAAAGATGTGGTGGTAGGAACAGATCTGGCAGATTCAGTATATGCACTGGCGCAGTGTAGAAAGGATATGTCCTCTGCTGATTGCGTTAACTGCATAAAAGTAGCACAAAAACAAGTTCGCGACTGTTTCAATAGAACTCTTTGCGGCGGCAGGGCAACTTACGACGGCTGTTTTCTGCGTTTCGAGAACTCTAATTTTTACAATCAGTACACCGATTTTGGAAACAAACAGGTGTGCGGTGATGCCAACGCACCCACCTCCAATTTATTTTCCGCAACTGCTCGAAGTTTGATAAGCGATCTTTGCACTGCAACTCCGCAAATAAATGGTTATTTTACTGCGCAGACGAGACAAGGGGCGTCTAATACGACAATCTATGGACTTGCCTCCTGTCTGCATTCTCTTCAAGGGGATTCCTGCAAAAATTGCCTGAGTATTGCTCAGACCAACATAAATAAGTGTTTTCCTCGCTCTGAGGGACGGGCTGTCGACGCCGGCTGCTATTTGCGATATGATTCCAAACCCTTTTTTCCAAGCAATGCTACGGTCGACTTGGCAACTTTCTTACCAACACCAGGTTACAATTTATTTATATTCAATTGAAGAGCTCGCAATTTTGTTAACGCTTTTGACATTTTTCCTTTGAATTTACAATTTCAGAAATGTAATTTACCTACAGTCGATCACCTGAATCGCTTTTGTTTAAAATTTATGTCAGATAATTACTTCTATTTACAATGATTTATTCACAGTTGAGGTATTTTCCATTTTTCTTTTCAGGGAAGAAGGCGAGTTCTACAAAGCGGATAATAATTGGTGTTGCGGGAGGGGTATTCCTACTCGGCTTTATAACTTGTCTCCTTGTCTTCGGGAAGCAGATAATGCGGCCAAGCCAGAAAAAAGGTAAATTCTTAAAGGTTATGTTTATTATATTATAGATAAGGAGGCAAAAGTCCTGCAAGTCAATTCGATCTTAATTACTACTAATATGACAAATATATGGAATAGGGGATATTGAAGGAGCAACGGAACTGCGTGGACCAGAACTTTTTGATTTCAAGATACTGAAAAAGGCAACTAACAATTTTGATCAAGCAAATAAGCTCGGACAAGGAGGGTTTGGTGAAGTATTTAAGGTAAATTATTGTTTATTTGCTGTTCACATTAGGTTTGTGTGTTAATCTATTGAAATTATGAATTGCTTGATATTTGTAGGGTACATTGAAAAATGGCAAAGTTGTGGCAGTAAAGAAGCTGACATTAGGCCGTTCTGTTCATGCAATTTCTGAATTCGAAAGTGAAGTGAAACTCATTTCTAATGTTCATCATAGAAATCTTGTGCGTTTGCTTGGATGTTGTAGACAAGGCCAAGAAAGGCTTTTGATTTATGAGTACATGCCCAATAGCAGCCTCGATAGAATATTATTTGGTTTGCTATTCTCTAACCTTCCTCTTTTGCTTCTTTCATTTGTCACTACAAACATGATAGGTTTTGAAAGTCTAGCGAATTTCCTTACATGCAGGAAAACATAAAAAACCTTTGAGTTGGAAGGAAAGGTTCAACATTATCGTCGGCACTGCTCGTGGTCTAGCCTATCTCCATGAGGAATTCCATGTATGTATAATCCATCGTGATATTAAATCAAGCAATATATTACTTGACGACAACTTTCAGGCAAAAATAGCAGATTTTGGGCTGGCAAGACTTCTTCCAAATGATAGAACTCATGTTAGCACAAGATTTGCAGGAACCATGTGAGGAAACTCCTACTTTATCTATTGTTTTCTAATTTCAAAAATTTCAATTGAGATAGTAACATCATCTTTTTGGATTTTGTAGAGGATACACGGCTCCTGAATACGCTAATCGTGGGAAATTAACAGAGAAAGCTGACACTTATAGCTTTGGTGTGGTGGTTCTTGAAATTGTCAGTGGCAAAAAAAGCATTGACTTGAAGCAACCACCTCATATGCAATATCTTCTTGAATGGGTATTTTGAAATTCTATTAACATTCTTTTAATTCTTTTATCCCATCATTCTCTCCCTTAAAATTTTTGGTCTTCTTCTTAAAAAACTTATGGCAGGTTTGGAGCCTATATGAAGATAACAAGGTATTAGAGGTGGTGGAAAGTGAAAAGGAGATGGAAGGGTATAGCGAAGAAGAGGTGGTGAGGGTGATAAACCTTGCACTTCTATGCATACAAGCTTCTGTCAATCATAGGCCATCAATGTCTGAGGTTGTGTCAATATTGCAAAGTAAAGATGAAGTTGATTTTCAGAAACCTCTACAACCAACATTTGTAGACAAGGGGTACAAAGTACGTGGAGAAGGTTCTGCTTTTGGCACATCGTCATCTAAAGAAAATGCTACGATTACAGAATCCCTTAATGCTCGTTAGTAGTGGTTATTTCTCTTGTCGATAGACACATGGAGAGTAGCAAGGAATGATAGATTGTTAAGTTCTAATCGATTATATAGTTCCTCCCTATTTTCAAATAGGATTTAATATTAAAAAATATATATTTTTCCTTTTCATCTTTCAACATAACCAGGAAATTTTTCAAAAGATGTGTATCTCACTTAAATTTGTGAATTTAGATATTGGATAATTGTTGTATACTTTTTATATTTTATAGTGGATGGGTGGCCTTAATCTATTTCAAATATGAAGGATATAATTTTGTTATTATAGTGTTGCACATAGATGACATCTTACAATTCAACATGAAAGATCTTGGTGTTGTAAATTTATTTGGGGTATATAGAAATTAGAATTAATTACGCAAATAGAAATTTTTGGTTACATAAAAAGAGATATGTTGAGCTAATTTTGTAGAGATTTAGGTTGCAAGATAGTAAGGCTATGAAAACTCTATCAATTGTTAATTAAAACTTGTCTACTCAAAGATCTCTTCAAATAGAAAGTAAATTTGAGAAAATTGTGAGATATCTTATGTTAAAATGGTTGGCATACTCATGTCTAAAATGGTTTGAATTGTACTTGACATTGCACATGAGGTCATAGCTGTGAATACATATATGTCCAAACAAGATAAATAATATTGGAATAATGTGAATAAGGTTATTATAAACCTATATGGCACACTAGTTTATCCAATTTATTATGAAGGAAGAGATGATAAAAATAAAACTTTATTTATTCATTAAAATTATGGATTCTAATTAGGTTGAAGATCAATAGATATGTCAATTGAATATTTTTGTAATAGTAGTAAATTGGATGTGAAAAAAGATAGGTAATGATAGCATTATATACAACATATGCTAAGTACATGGTAGCTACTCATACATGTTAGGAAGTAGTGTGGGTACATATGTTACATGCTTTATTATTTGTCTTGAAACAAAAAATTGTATGCATTGACAATGATAGTTATAGTGCAATATATTTGGCCAAGAATCATGTTTATCATGCTCAATCAAAGCATATTAGAGTACAATATATCTTTTCAAGAGAAATACTTGAAGGAAAATGGGTACTATTGGAAAAGGTTGATGTACATGGAAGAATGTTGTTGATTCATTAAAAAAGCTATGAGTATTTCAAGAAATTTTCTTGGCCTATAGAATATTGATGGGCACAGTTGCTCTAAACAATTAATAGTTTAGAATTATAGGTCCCTATATAAAATATTAAACAAGTGGGAGAATATTCGTAAATTTTTGTATACTTTACATGTTTCATAGTCATGTGAAACCTCATCACATTTTACATAATTTGTATGGTGTATAATTTTTTACTTTTCCTTGTTCTATTTTAAATATTTTCTATGTTTTCTCATGTTTACCTTTTGCATTATTCATGTTATGTATAAAATTAATTTTGATTTGTTTAGAAATATTCATATGTGACTAAGGGTGAAGTATGAGATTCAATATTATATTCTAGAAAATAGTTGAGTTTTATGCAATAAAGAAAAAATTATTGTGTGACTTTCTATTCAAAAATATTTTTAAAGGTGAAAATGTTACATAAAATCTTTACTTTTTATTTATTCTATTATTTCTTTAGATCTTATATGTACTGACTCTATTATATAAATTCATTTTGTGTGTGTATGTGCATGTGTGTGTGCATGTGTGTGTATATGTGTATATAATAAAATAAATTTTGTACATACTAAAATATTAAAATTGAAAGTTTAAAGTATTCAACTATAGTTGTAACTACAACTTAACAATACAGAATTGTGATTGTCAACAATTACATCCCATCAAATACCAAAATTTGAGTAATTCAATAACATAATGGTTCTGACAACAGTTCCTCCATGATATATCATTAATTTCACATTGTAATATCATAAGCTTGTCCATGTTATACACCTGTATGGTAAAATTTTAATTGTTTATAACATTTTTCCTTGTTTTGTGTTACAAGCAAAATCATTGGCTTCTAATATAAACCTGTAATCAACTCGTCAGCGCAATGGCACAGAATGAAGAAGTGGAAGGCTCAATTAGGGGAATTTTGGTCTATTTTGAGAAGTATTTTGTGTAGCATGGCTAATGAGAGGGTAATCAGTAGCCACTATAAAATGATTTTATTTAGCAACAAGGTCTCACGATAGAAGTAGCTTCAAAGCAATTATGCATCCGGCTTATATAGTTACATTCAAAACACAACTAAAACAAAACCCAGAACCACAATAGAAGATAATAGGCCCCATTACCATTAATAGGGTCATGTTATTTTCCAATAGGGAGAAGGATAGATGCAGATAAGTGGCATAGGAAGAGGTGAGATGATTAGGAGGAGAAAAGTAGGAGAAGATGGTAGAGAAGGTTGAGATAGATATGGAGATGAAAATTGAGATAGATTAGAGGAGGAGGGATGAGAGAGGAGATAAAGAGATACAGAGAGAAAATCAAAGGGATATGGTAGGAGAAAGCGGAAGAGATGGCAGAGAGGGAGAGAGGAGAATGAGAGAGGAGAGAAAACATAAAAGATTGAGATAGGAAGTGATGCCCAGCTTTTAGGGCAGAGAGGATGGAGAAGCTAATGAGACAGAGATAGAGGGAGATATGTAAGAATTCAAATATGGAGAGATAGAGATAGAGATAGAGATAGAGATAGGGAGGGATCTAAAAAGGGTGGGTGTGTGTGTGTGTGTGTGTGTGTGTGTGTGTGTGTGTGAGTAAGAGAGACATAGAGATGGAGATATATATTTATAAATAGATAGAGAGGGAGGGAGATAGAGGGAGAGAAATAGAGATAGGAGAGAGAAGTAGGGAGATATAGAAAGAGGAAGCGATAGGGAGAGGGAGAGAGGAAAATATAGGGATATAAAGGAGAGATAGAGAGATAAAGATAACTTGGGAAAGATAGAGAGGGTAAGAGAGAGAAATACAAAAATAGAGAGAGATAAATATATAAAGGGAGAGATGGAAGGAGATATGAAGAGGGAGATAGAGAGATAGAGATAGAAAGAGGGAGATAATGAAAAAGGGGGAGATGGAGAGAGAAATCTAATCATATACGAAGAGAGATAAATATATAAAGGGAGATATGGAAAGAGAGAAGGAGACAAATAGATAGAGATATAAAGAGGGAGACAATGAAAGAGGGGGAGATGGAGAGAGAAATATAAAGATATAGGAAGTGATATGTATAGAGAGAGGTAGAGAGAGGGATATATATAAAGAGAGAGTAGGAGATATAGAGTAAATAAGAGAGATGTAGAGATAATGAGATATCAATAGAGAGGGAGAGGGAGAGATGAGAAGATATAAATAGAGGGGGCGAGAGTGAGAGATAAAGGAGGTGATAGAGATAATTAATAAAGGGAGGGGGAGAGATAGAGAGATAGAGATAGATATAGAGATACAGAGGGAGAAACAATGAGTGTGTGTGTGTGTGTGAGCAAAAGAGATATAGAGATATAGACAGTGAAGGAGAAACAAGGAGTGTGTGTGTTTGAGTGAGAAAGATATTGAAATAGATATAGAGACTTGGAGAGATAAATATAAATAGATAGAGAGGGAGGGAGAGAAATAGAGAGAGGATAGGGAAGTTGAGAGATATAGAAAGAGAGAGTGATATGGAGAGAGTGGGAGATGGAGAGATACAGATAGAAAGAGGGAGAGATAGAGAAACATATATAGTGGAAAATATAGAGGGTAAAGAGAGAACAAGATGTAAGGCATGCTACCTTGAGCATAAATTCCTAGGGACGTGCTATCCTTGAACTATTGGCATGAAATGACTAATCAAAAGTTACCTTCTCTCCCTCTCACTCTATAAATTTTAATTTATATTTTAAGTTTGAAATTCATTTTATTATATAAATTATAAGAAAAATCCAAAATCAAATTATTCTACAATAATTAAAGTCTTAATAAGATAAATAATTATAAATTTTAATTACTTCTCATATTTTTTATTATTATTTGTAATTTCATAAAAAGACATAAATAATATAAGTAAATTTCAAACTTAAATTTAAATTAAAAACTAAAATAAAATAAACGAAACTCAAAATATATGAAAATCCAAGTATTGTTAAACATAATAATTTTAAAAATTGATAATAAATAATAAACTTATTAAGTTAATAAATGATTAAATAAAAAATTAAAACTATTTTTTTTAATTTAGTAGAATTGAATTATTAATAAAATATGTACCTAAAAATATAATTAATATATTATAAACAATAATAACATAAACTCAATAAAAAATTAAAAATAAAATAAAATTTTATTAGATAAACTCAATTTAAAAACTAAAACTACATTTCAAATAAAAAATTAAAAATAAAAGTAAACTATATTAAAATTGTTAAAAGTAAAATTCTAACTTTTGTATTAAAAATCACAAGTACCACCAAACTTAAAAAGTGAAAAATAAAATGAAACCTATTCAAAAGATAAAAAGTATATATATATATATATAACTTATTATTATTTATCAAAAAATCTAACTTTAAAAAGTTGAAATTTTTTATTCTATTGTATCCTATCTTTTCTTTATTTATATATTATATTTTTAATATTTTAAAAAATTGATGGTTGAGATCATTTCAATAGTCTTGTAGCTTTCTCTACAATTTTCAACTGTTGATTTTGAACAACAAATTATAACATTCTAAAAATTTCATTTTGTTTAAATATTTTGTCCTATTATTTAAGCTATATATATTGTTTTATTATTTAAGTTTCAAGGATATTATAAATCTCAAGAAAATGGGTCTATTGACAGCTTGAATTTTACTTAATTTTATTGGAGCTGTGTATGTATTATGTTGTCTTATAGATAATTTGTAGTTATTGTTTTTATTTATTTTTAGTCTTCATGCTATGTTAGTAGAGTTAGATCAAATTAGGATAGGAGCTCCAAACACTCTAACAACAAATATACGATCTTAAGTTTCACTCCTAATTTATCCATTATTTTTTATCAAATTCTCCATGATCATCAAATCACATTCTAACCTTATTAAAAACAATTTATAATAACCTCATAACATTTTTGAAAGAGAATTGCAATAAACAGAGATGCTTGATTGGTTGTGAATCAACCAATTGCCTCCACAAAACCCAAATTGAAATCCCCATAATGTTGAGTATAGTGGGAAACAACAATAATACGATGGCCAGCATTGTGCCGTTGAGAAAAAAGCCTTTATCTCATGGGCCTACATAGTTAGCATGAGTGATGAATTATTAGCCTGTCGTAGTGGCCTACATACTAAATGCATACATACTGACCATGACTATTGACTCTGTGAATGCCTCCCTTGTTGACTACTAAATGCATCCAAATTTGGAAAAAGATTTCCCACCAACCATGTTTCCATTTATAGTCTGACACAAGGCTTTTGGAGGACTTAGACGAAGTTGAGTTGTACAGATGAAACGGTATCTTCTTCCACCGCACATTCAACTGATGGTTTATCTTGTACGTAGCCCATCCGTAGGAAACGTTAAAGTACTTTTTGAACATGGTAAGACAACCAGAAAAAGCTTCAGAAAATTTGTTTGCTTCGTTGGATAGATTCTAGAACTCAAAAGACTTTTTGAATTGCTACGTTGGATATATTTGAAATTTTAAAGTATAATATAGCCACCGCCATTGACTAGTATACCGTCATTGAATATAATGGATTTGTTTCGATAGAGCTAAATTCTTCTCCAACTGATGTTTCCATGCAGGGCTGATTTTCTTTTTTAAATAGACCGATTTGAAATGTTGAATACGCTCGCCACAAGATATTTATGGCAAATGAGTGATGCGTCCTTCATCCATGGAGACTTCTGACTTACACAATAATTCAAATACTCTCTTTTACTTCCGTGTGTTATACGTGAGCAAACAAACAAATTACAAATTAATTCCGTCGTTCCCCACACGCACTAAAGCAAGTCAAGTCAACAAAGATTGGGGAAATCATTATTCATCAAAAAAATTATGAAATAGATTGAAATAACATCTTATAATTATGAAATAGATTAATGGTTTTTAATGAATCCATCAATATTAAGTTTTGTTGAGCACATGACCCTAACATCATTAGGGATAAGGTTGAGATTGTATCTTGGACGACTTTTTGAAAAAAGTGGATCTAGTCCACAGTGAACCATGCCCTAGGACACCTCTTTTGGATAGAAATTTGAATATGTCAGTGTGGATAATTTATTATTTGAATTTACAATTTCAATTGTCAGCCGTCGACATTTGAATTTAGGGAAATTAGAATTACATATAAATACAAAGTATTTTCACCATTTTAATCCTAACATTTTAATTGAGAAAATTGAGCATCCTAAAAAGTATTCAAGAGTAGTCAAGTGTATAATTACAAACATTTTAGTAGCATTCATTCATGTCAAGCATCATGTGAAGTTTCAATCATGTATTTATCTAAGTTTATTCATGTTTTGTGATCAATTTTTTTGTGAGCACTAACACTTGCAGGACTTCAATCAAGCTATCAAATTCTCCTTGAAGGTGATGATTATTTCACTTCATTCCATCAAAGAAGGTAGATTTGAGTGGAGATTTTAAAAAAAAAATCAATTCATTACTTGTTATCATTTAGTCTCTACTAGATAGAGGGTAATCTCTATTTTATTCCATCATACCCATTATGGATGTAGAAATAACAAAACGAGGTTTAAATTAGGAAAACCCCTATATAATACAACCCTTTCCCCTCTATCATATTTATAGGTTGATGCAGAAGCATCCAGTGGTGTGAGGGCAATCTTGCATCACCCAAAAAAATGCTTTCCATTTCTTTTCTTGTTGTTTTCTTTTTGTAGATGTTTTTGCATTTCTGGATACCCTTTTCGTCGAATAAGAGTTTCTAGCTTTTAGAATTACTTTTCTGCTTTTTCTGCTCAACTGTTATTTTTAGCAGGTGTCAATTTTAAGGTGTGGGAAGACACAAATTTATGGGAAGGTTCTTGATGGAAAAATAAACACTTTGTCAAAAGAATCAGGTCGAGATCATTCACGGTTTGAAAGTTATTCAAGTTCTAGTTTCTGCTTTTTGCCCTGAAAAACCTTCTGAGTCTAGTTTGAGGTACTAAAGTTATGGCTTTCGGAAGTTGGCCGATTTTTGGAAAATTGCCAATTTTTGAATTAGGACTTAGTTTTTGAATTTCAAATTGTAACTTTTGGCGCCAAATCGCCAAAAATCTTATCTCGAATGTTGTTTTTGGTCCCAAACCAAAAGGGGTCTATTTATGGGCTAGTTTCTGATTTTTGAGTAACTTTTTGGGGAAAAGAGTTTTCATGTTGCGAAAGGGGAATCTGGGTAATTTTCTGTAAGTATGTAATTTGCATGCAATATAGAGCTCATGGATTTGAGATACTCTGCATGTAAGAGTTTGATATTTTTGAATAAAATATTATTCTCTATTTTGTGAGTGTTATTTTGTGTCTCGGGTTTGCTCCCTCATCGTAGGTTTTTAGATCTAGAGATATTTGGAGGAAGATAAAGGAATAATTTCTTATTTTTGCATTCAAGCCTACAAGTTATCAAGACATGAAAACTTTATTTTCTCATCAATAGACAAAGTTTTGATAGTGACCCTGGGAGACCAGGAGCTATAGACTAGGGACCTCGGGCATGTGTTTTTAGATCTAGCAAAGGATGAGGAAATTTTGGCACATCACACCCTAGACCAAACAGTTTAACTTCAAATTTAGACTAGGTTCCTTTGTGTCTACCTTCTACATTTCTATATTCTACTTTTTCTTGTTGCTTTCAAATTTTTAGAAATCATAACTACTACATTTTCATAGTTTACATAGTTAGATTATTTTATTATTCAAATTTCATCAATTTATCAATTCACAATAACCACAATCACACCACAAACACAAGTATTAGAACCTTGATCCATCCAATTTACCAATTCACGAAAATTGCATTGTATTTTGCATCCAAAAGACATCTAGGGTTAGTTTTAATCATTGCAAAGTAGATTTATATGAGGCTTGCATTCATAAATGTAAATTAGGTCATATTAAATCTAAATTAACTCTAGAAGGGTTCAAAACATTCATTTAGGCATTTACATATAGTGAAAAAGAGGAAAAAGTGCATTGTTATTATTGCAAAAAAACACAAAAAGATATCAATTTCTAGATTTGTTAGGTTAGGATCACTAAGTTGCTATACTTTAAAATCTAAAAATGATATTTTCAATTGCATCATTGGTTAAAGGTTTTGAAAATTACATTCATAGTTGGCTTTCATATTGCAAAATCATAAATTTGTTAATTTCTAGAAATTTATTTACTGTTAGGCTCGAACAATCACAAAATAGGATACTTAAAAAATGTAGAACATGTCCAAATTTTGAATTGAGAAAAAATCCCATACCAATCTAGGATGAATTATGCCCTAAAACATTCAAATTTCACTTAGATTGGGATCACAAAATTGTCTTTGTGTTTTTTATGTTGTTCTTCTCTTCGATTTTGCACTCTATTTGGTTTGTTGTGTTGGAAGTCTATGTAGTTTATGTTGTTATTGATTTAAATAGATCTATGTTGTTGCATTGATGTCAACCTTAGAGATGCTTTATATTGTCACTAGTAGTCTCACTGGTGTCCACCTCTAGTGTTGCCTTGATAAGCATGTGTGTGGTTGAGTTGATGTATTGTAGTTGGTTTGGTTGTGATGATGAAGTGTTGTAGATGATGAGGTGATGTTTATGGTGCTTGGTTTCCAAGTTCTTTTCAGAAAAAATTAATAAAAGAGGAAATAATGGGTAAAGAGTGTTTAGTGTAGTAGAGTAGTTTTCTAGTTGTTGCTTTAAATTTATTCTATATTGAAGTTGTGCCTAAGTAGCTTAAATATGTTGATTAGAGGTGTTTAGAGGTGTTATATCCATAGTTTCTTGTTTTGGATCCTTGTGTAGAGAAAGTTGTGTTCACTAGTGTGTGAACTGTGAAAGTAGTGTTGTCTAGGAGAAATGGTTTTTCTCTGCATTTTTCTATAGTGTGGTTTGTAGCCTTATGAGTATAAGGGTGTGCTTATATTGCTCATATCTATCTTTAGTTTTAGTTGTTTGAGTTTTGGTGCTTTGCAAGGTTGGAATCATCAGTTACAATATGTACAAGGTTAACTCATTGTACATAATGAGAATGTTCTTCAGGTGAAAGTTGTTGTGAAGGATTTTTTGGATTTCAAGGTGTTGATGGAATATTCTAGATTTTGTTCAAGTGATGTGTGTGGTCCATGAGTCATCTTTAGATAAAAGGAAGAATTTACTTAAATGCTTACTGGTGCTAACACGGGTTCCATCAACCTTACGTGTTTACACTAATTATAGAAATGCTTTGGTGTTTGTGGAAGCATGGTGTGGCATGTATGCATGGATTTAGGTCCAAGTTAAGGTGTGATGTGGTCCTTCTTCCTTCCTCTCCACCACAAGAATGTTTTGGTGCTGACCTAATTTGAATTTTCACATTTAAGGTGCATATATGACCTTGTAAATTGTTTTCAAGGTTGAGGATAGTGAAAAAAAGGGAAATAGGATAGGGTTCCACCTTTAGGGAGATGGAATTGGACCTATTTCGCACATTAGTTCATCAGAAAACCTAGATCCCTCAACCAATTGACTTGATTGAGGAATGGCTAGTGGGTTCCTAATGTAATTGGACAAGGGTTCACCATTAAATGAATCTTCAAAGGAGAAATGCAAACACTCATGCACAAACCCCAGAAAATTGAAAGCATGAAATCAGATTGACAAATAGAATGAAATAGAAAATTACTTGGAGGAGTGGAGAGGAAAAATTAAGGTTTGTAAACCCTGGAAATTGTTGTCTCAGATTTCACTAGGACTAATATGCCAGGTTGGGTGATTTAGTCCCACTCTAGGGTTTTAGGGGTAGAATCTGAAATCTTCTGATGACTGATCAAGATCTATAGAAAGATAGAAAAAATGGGTATACTAGGACTAATATGCTAGGTTGGGCATATGAGTTTTGTTATTAGGATTTGACTAATATTTTTGTAGGCTCTAGTGATCTTTTAAAGCTTCCCACCTGTCCAATCTTTAGGTCTGAAAGTCTGAATTCTTGTCTATAGGTGAGTTTCTGTGAAGATGACAACATCTTGACAAATTTGACAACTTTTGCAACTTTTCCTTCAAAGGATCTTCAATCTCCAATTCACCTAGATCAAACCCTTGAAATGAAGACTACAAACTTGTGTTAAAATGCTTCAATAGATGTGGATCTTGACTCTTGATTGAGTGCTTGAAACTTTATCTTGAATGCTTTCTTGAATCATGAAACCTACATCACAAATGTTAGCTCACAAACACACATGATGCATGAAGACTTTGAAATGATGCTTGAATGTTGAATTTTTCTCTAATGCTTGATGATTTTCTCTTGAATGATCTTAATATCATAAACTTGCCTTAGGAATGCTCTCTTGAAAATCTTAGATGACTTGGAAACTTGCTAGTTAGGTGAAACTTAATGAAATGACCTTGTATTTATACTTTCTTATGCTCAATTTCCCAAAATTACAACACTACAAGCCAACATTCAGAAATTGAATCTAAGGATAATAGAATCCCACCAAGAATTTGAATTAAAATAGATCCTAGGTTTAAGTGGGACACATATGCCACGTTAGGCATATGAATCCTAGAGGCTTAAACCTAGAACACAAACTTCAATAAGTGTTATGTTCAATGTCACATTTGAAATCAAGGCCTAAGACCTAGGAAGGACCCATATCCCAGATGGGCATGTATTGGTCCAAGATCCCTAAATCTCATACACATAGCCAAAAACATTAAATTATGATTTTCCATTTAATAAATGTCAGGATTATCCTTAGAAAAATGCATTTAACTAGGCTTGTGGATGAAAAATAGGACCAATTAATGCATAAATAAGCCAAATTTTAATAGGGAGGACCCATACAAGTGTGAAAATGTACAGGGATGCATTTTTCTACACTACATTTCTCCCCCACTTTAGTGAGAGGATGACCTTGTGTAAAACTTACACTAAAGTAGACAAATTCGCATCAAGAGGGGTCTAAGTGTACAAATGCTAGTGAGATAGGATGGTAACAATCAAGAAGGGATGATCAAGCCCCTTGGATTGAGATCCTATGGAAAACCAACGTAGGCAAAAAATAACATGAATGTGAATGATGTATGAAGCAACAACAAGATACAAGCATACACTATCAAAGACATAAAGAAGAAAGAAAAGGAAAAAGAGCGTGAATCAAGCCTCGACAGTTTGTCCAACACGATGTGGACTGGGTCTAAGTTGTTTGTCCAAAAAAAATTTACAAGTGGAACATAATGTACACTATGCAAAAATAATAATAATCACACAGGCTAGTGGAATCCAGAATCCACTAGGTGAGCCCCCAAAAAGGTGAGAAACACACACATAGTTGGTATGTGCTGACACACACAAGCAAGTGGCTATGGGAAAGTCATGCCTATGGTCAGATCCCATACGTACTAACCATACCAAATATATACCTCCTAATAACTTTGATAAGGCACCACACAACATGAACAATGAGATTCATAAGGCAAGCAAAACTTTGTATGCTAACACCCATGAGCAAATAGGATGGCTCCACAAGCAAGAAAATTGTTTTATGTAAAGTGGCCATATAATGATTATTGTAAATGTGAAATAGTGTAAGGTACGTTCAAAGAGGGTTTTTTCTTAGTTCATGTAAGATCTCAACCTAGGGAACATCATGCCTAATATCTCCAAGAGAGGACCAATTGAAGAATAGAAGATTCACGGCTTAGGGAATGCACTCCACTTAGCATTTCTACTAAGAGGAATACAATATGCTAAGAGAGATCATGCTCTTGAAGGACATCAAACCCAATGGAATAACAAAGAGAAAGACACATCACATGAAGTAAAAATGCCACACAATGAAACATGAGTTGTAATTGAAATGCAAAAGAATAATGCCAATGTATGCCCCCACTTTAAAGAAATAGCTAAACACCATGTCATGATCAATTACTTTAAAGTAGCGAATGATAAATGCTAATAGTAAAGAGGACATGATAGATTATTTGGAAAGCCCTATGCCATGTCATATGTTCCCAAATGAAGCTACATCATGAAAATGGGTTTCCCCCAAAATGCAAGCCCAAAATCACATAAGGTATCCATGGATTCAGGGTCTGTATGTCTTCGCTAAAATGTTGTTAGAGAGCTCGAAAAAGTCATCATTCCCCAAATACTCATGGATAAAGGAAGAATGACACAAAGATATTGAAAAAAAATCAAAGCTTTTGGGTCAACATGGGAGACACCTAAATGTCTCGACGCCTTGCGTTATCTTGAAAAAGAAAAACAAGATGTCAAAGAAAAGATAAAAGATAATCTTTTGGGTCAACATGGAAGAGACCTAAATGTCTCAACACCTTGTGTCATCCCCAAAAGGAAAACACAAGACAAAAAAAGATAGAAATTTATGGTATATAGAATAATGTAGATACAAATAGAGGATTGTCACAAAGAGAGAGATACATCAAATAAAATGGTATGGGAGATCACATTACTCACATGCAATCACACACATAACATGAAAATGAAAATGAAGAAAAGACTAGTAGTAAGGAACATGCATCCCAATATTGTTCATCATATGTGAAAGGAAAACAACTAGACAAAAGGACAATAGCAAGTGTAGTACTCAGAGCAGCACCAAGTTAAACATGTGTTGAGTCACCCTTTTTAGGATGAGAATCATAGTTTTTGTCGTTTAAGCTCATGGAAGAAGAAAATAATAAATTTGATTCATTATGCACTTCCTCATCAATTTTAGCGATCTCATCATCATTTTCCAAGTTAATCATAATGGGAGGTCGAAAGATAATTTCCAAAGAAGGTGCTAGTCCTTGTTGTGGTTGTGATATAGGATATTTTTGTTTTGGCAAAGAGGGAGAATCATCATGTATTGCTTCACTTGAGTTTGGATGTTGATTTTTTTTTTTTGTTCTCTTTGTTTAACCTTCGAGCAATAGCACGACGTCTACACCTATGCTCTCTAGCATTTCTATTCCTTTTTGTATGATTTTAAAGTTGTGTTTGTGTAGGAGCGGGTTTATCAACCATAGGTTTATTTTCTTCCCTTAGGGGAGGAACGAAAGGAACCAGGGGAGGCTATTCAACTACTTTCTCTTTAGCTTTGTAAACTTGTTTTATCTTGGGAGGCACCACAATATTTTTTTGGTTCTCTCTTGGTCATTTGTAGGAAATAGGTAAAGGGTCTGTCTTGGGTTGGTTTTGGTTACTTCGAAGGGATTTTGGTTCAATCATGGTTTTGTCAAGGATAGGAGGCTCAATCATGGGTTGAGGTGTGTTTTGAAGGGATAATTCTACTATTCATTTTTTCTTAAACTTTTGATAGGATTTGAAAAAGAAATCTCATTGAGGTTTAATCGGTTCAATAGGATCAGGCCAAAATAAATCCCATGAGAAATTCCCATGGGAAGACACAGGATTAAAGCCACTATAGTGCACAATAAATATCTCATTATCAAAGGGAAAATTTAAACATCTATGCACGACCGATGGGACGAATTCTGTGGATTGTAGCCATTGATAACCAAGCTTCACACATAATTGATCCAACATTGGGATGATGGAGAATGATACATCTAATTTTATTTTGGTCTAAATTTTAAAGGAAGGGTGATCGAACCTATCGTAGGGCATGCAAAACCATTATGTGTTTTTATCCATGCTTTCAGTTTATCATATGTATCTTGGTAGAATTCATGCACAATTAAGAATTCTTCAGTGATCTCATTCTCTACATAGATGGGATCAATTAATATTCCATTAGTAGTCTTGTCATTCATTCGACCGACTATGTAAAGAGGACCACTAGGTACCTTTCTGATTATATATTTTGATGAGAAAGAAATGTCAAGAACTATTTTAGTTTGGCCCTTATGAGGTTGAATTTTCATCAATCCAACCATTTTATCCATAGAAATTAGTTAATTAGTATCCATGTTGTCATCATCTGTGTCAACATTCATCACATCAGTCTTAGTTTCACTAGCTTTAACAAATGAAATATTATGATTTTGCATGGGGTTGTTAAAGATTTGTAGGTTTTAGTTTGGAGGGGAAATGAACTTATAACCTCAATCATTGACACCACCAATTTGAATATGATTGGAATCAATGAGGTCTTTCACCATGTGTTTAAGACACTTACAATGTTTTGTATCATTTCCATTTTGATGGTGAAAATGACAATAGGAATTTTATCTAAAGTTTATATGTAATGGCTTGGTAGGATTAGGAGCTTTCATGGGAGCTAAGGAAATCAAGTTCTTTTATAGAAGTTGTAACATGCTATTATGGAGGGTATCAGGTAAGGGAGTAAATTGTCTATTCAGATCCCCAAATGTAAAAGGGTTCGTCTTCTTTATAGCAGCCACTTGGGTATCAACATGTTGGGTTGGTTGAGGAGGATTTATTTGAAGAAATCCTTTATTTTTTTCCTAAAAGGTTGGTAGTTGTTTTGAGTTGTGGATTTAGAATTTTTAGGATGGCTAGAGGTGGGTTTTATTTCGTGACTACTAACCAAGATTTGATAATCATGAAGGACAGTACACAAGTGTACGAAGGAAGGAAATTTCATCATGCGAAGCTTATCTTGCATCTTATTTTGTAAGTTCTCAATGAAAATTTGTTGAATATGAAGATAGAGAATCTTTATGTCGATTTGGGAATAAAGAAATTGGTAGCGTGAAATGAATCCAATAACCTTTTCATCATCGTTTTGCTTAGATCTCACCAAATCAGGTTAGGTCATCTTAAGATTCATGTGCACTTGGAAATGGTTGATAAAGGCCTCAAAAAGTTCATTGAATGAATGAATTGAGTTGTTCAGTAATGAGGAAAACCATTCTAAAGCGGTATCTTTCAAGGACCTAGATAAAAGCTTAGCCAATAGATTATCTTCAAGGAAGAAATCATTGCATAAGGTGGTGTAAGAAAAAACATGGTTAGAAGGATCTCCCTTCCTTCATATTTCTCAAACCTGGGAATCATTATACCTTGTGGTATTGACATTCTTAATATCTCCAAGGGTAAGGGATTGCTTCTGACATAGTATGAAGGTTGGCCATTATGGTTTTGGTTTATGGTGGAAATTTTGCATTGAAGGGATGAAACATTTTGTAAGATTTGGTTAAGGATGGCATCATTGGTTATGTTTTTGGATGGAGGTGTATATTTGTTTGAGGGGAAATCGAATGGAACACTTATGGGAGGTAAAGTGGTAGGAGATATGATGTGATCAATGCCACAAAGGTACAAGGAGTGCTAGTGGAAATATGCAAGGTAGGAAATACATTACTATTAGGTTGCATTGTTGTGGTAACTTGAGGGTTGGTGTAAGTAGGAATAGAGGCAATGATTGTAGGAGGAATTTGGGTTCCTCCTTGACTTTGATCATTGTTTGAAGTTTGAGTAGAACTAGTCATTGAGGTAAGATATTTTCCAAAAAATTGAGCTAAGTTACTGACAATCTCTATTCCTTTTTCACTTTCAATCATTCGATGTATGTTATCTATGGTAGGAATAGCAGTGTTGGAAATGTTTTCAGCACTTACCAAGTTTTTTAGATGTCCCAGTTATTCATGGATTTGGATTAGGTTTTCTTGAGGGACACTAGTAACCATTGTTTCAACACTTTCATACTCCTTGAAGGTAAAGAGTTGTCAATGGTATGGTCTATACTTAGTGCGCTAGTGTTAAGAGTATGATTGAAAGAGATAGATAACCCAAGATCCATGATGAGTGTGTTATTGTAGGATGACATGAGTCTTGAACTATGTCTCACTATAGTATTAGAAATAAGACACCAAGTTGTAAAGATCATATAAGGGTCAATCAAAGAAGGATAATGAATGTGAGATAAAGGCAATGAACACAAGATAAATGATATGCTTTAATTCTAATTCTTATGTTTACAAATGCACTTGTAATGAAACCAATTTTGAAAAGATTGCCAATGACAATAATTCTGCAAACTGACATAGTAATGTAAAGACAATAGCCAGAAGAACAGATGAAAAGATTTTCATGTTATAAAATGCATATTTAGTCCTAAATAGGGACTAATATGCCCAACTAGGTGTATGAGTCTCACTTAGGGGTTTCGATAGTTTCAGATAGTGAAAAACAGTTAGCACAAAATACCTTGAAATCTCCAAGAAAGACCTATACATGGACTAAATCGCCCAAGTGAGCGAATGAGTCCAAAATTAGCATTTTTAAGACTAAATCAACAAATTCTAATTTTATTTCAATGTGTCTCAGTTGTATTCTCAATTGACTATTTACAATTACAGATTTATAGTGAAATTGAATGATGCAAAATGCAAAAATGCAACCTTTATGCACTTTTCACTAATGCAACATTTAGAAGTCCTAAATGCAATTCAACTAATGAAAATCTAATGAAAAGTTAATGCAACCTAGATTTAGGACTATAATGTTCTCCACATCAGAAATTCAAGTGTCTAAAGGTCGAGTTCACCAAAAAAAACAAAATGGAAATAGGATAGGGTTCCACCTTTTGGGAGATGGAATTCGACCTATTTCACACTTTAGTTCATTAGGAAACCTAGATTCCTCAACCAAGTGACTTGATTGAGGAATGGCTAGTGGGTTCCTAATGTAATTATATGGGGGTGCACAATTAAATGAAGCTTCAAAAGAGAAATGCAAACACTCATGCATAAACCATAGAAACTTGAAGCATGAAATTAGATTGACAAACAAAATGAAACAAAAAAAGTACCTGGAGGAGTGGAGAGACCAAAAAAATGTTTGTAAACCCTAGAAATTATTGTATCAAATTCAACTGGGACTAATATGCCAAGTTGTGTGATTTAGTCCCACTCTAGGCTTTTTGGGGCATAGTTTAGAATCTTCTCATGACTGATCATGATCTATAGAAAGATGGAAAAGAGGGGTATACTAGGACTAATACACCAGGTTGGGTGTATGATTCCTATTATTAGGATTTTATTGATACTTCTATAACCTCTAGTGATCTTCTATAGCTTCCTTCCTATCCAATCTTTAGGTCTGAATTCTTGAAGACTTTTGCAAATTTTCCTTCAAAGGATCTTCAAGCTCCAATTCACCTAGATAAAATACTTGAAATAAAGATTGAAAACTTGTGTGAAATAGATTCAATGGATGTATATCTTGACTCTTGATTGAATGCTTGAAACTTTGACTTAAATGCTTGCTTGAATCATGAAACCTACATCACAAATGTTATCTCACAAACACACATGATTCATGAAGACTTTGACATGATGCTTGAATCTTGAATGTTGCTCCAAATGCTTGATGATTTTCTCTTGAATTATCTTAATCTCATAAACTTTCCTTAGGAATGCTCTCATGAAAATCCTAGATGACTTGGAAACTTACTAGTTAGGAGAAACTTAATGAGATGACTTTGTATTTATACTTGTTTATTATTAATTTCTTGAAATTACAACACTACAAGCTAACATTTAGAAATTGAATCTAAGGATAATAAAATACCACCAAGAATTTGAATTAAAATAGGCCCTAGGTTAAAGAGGGACTCATACACCAGGTTGGCCGTATGAGTCTCAGAGGCTTAAACCCAAGACAAAGATTTCAAGAAGTGTTATGTTTAATGTGACATTTGAAATTAGGGCCTAAGACCTAGGGAGGACCCATCACCCATATGGGCGTATAGGTCCCAGATCCCTAAATCTGGAACACATAGCCAAAAACCTTAAATTATGATTTTCCATTTATTAAATGTCAAGATTATCCATTATAGAAAAATGCATTTAACTAGTCTTGTGGATGCAAAATAGGACCAATTAAGGCATAAATACGCCAAATTTTATTAGGGAGGACCAAACAAGTGTGAAAATGTAAAGGGGTAGATTTTTCTATACTATAGAAAATATATATATGTGTTGATTTGATAAAGGATGTGTGAATGAAGTGTGTGTGTTGTGAATTGTGATGTGAAGTGCAAAAGTACAAAGTACAGTGTGAGATTTAATGAATAAGACTATTGGAAGTAGCAAGAAAAATATGTTTTCATTCTTTAGAGAGAGTGTGAATGTATTGGTGGTGCAGTGGTGGATCTTTTATGTTGCTCTGAGATGGACTTCCCATAGTAACAATCTTATTTCTTCTTTTCTATAATATAGCAAAGAGTCCTTGGTAGTGAGCCCTTCGATAGTGAGCCTTTTGTATTTAGTGTTGTAATTACTTTATATTGTGAGCTAATCCTCACCATGGTTTTTCTCCTCTTGGGTTTTCCACATAAATATGGTGTTCTTGTATGTATGGTGTTGATGTGTTTTTATTTCTGTTATTGAATTTCATGCTAAATCAATATAAAAGATTAAGGGTTGATAAGGATCTAAATGTCATTGAGGTTTTTGATGGTTTAATGAACAACTGATTTAGCCCCCCTCAATTGTCTTGTGCATTCAACAATTCATATCTAAGCAATTTTCCTTAGAAGAAAGCTTAATTGCTTGAGGTAGATCTAGGATGGTGTACAAGAAGGAGTCTCCTTTGTTTGATGGATCGGATTATGCATTTCGGATGACTAGCTTGAAAGGTTTTCTTGTTTCTCTAGGGTTTGGAGTTTGGAAGTCAATTGAATTTGGATATATCCCACCCAAAAAAGGTGTGAGGATTGGTTATGAGATCAAGGATTATGAGAACAATGGTACAAAGAACTTAGGTATGCTCTTTTCAGTGGCCTTTCTAATTCTAAATTTGTGAAGGTGATGAATTAGAAAACTGTTAGTGAGATTTAGAAAAATATGGGAAGTATTGATGGAGATGAAAAAGTCAAGCAAGTTATGACATGTAGAACCTAAATGAGTTTGAAAACCTACAGATGTTAGAGGATGAAGATATTACAAGCTACATGCATAAAGTGGACAAAGTTGTCAATTCCATCAGAGGACTTGGTGGAAAACTTGAAGAAGATAAGGTGGTAAAGAAGGTACTACAAACTCTACCTAAATCTTATATTCATAAAGTTTCTGCCATTGAAGAAGCTCATAATTTTAATCAGAATTCTAGAGATTAGTTTTTTGCTGCTTTAACTACCTTTGAATTGAGAGAGTTTGGTCTATGTGATTCAAATAATGAGACTACTTTTAAAGTTGGAAAAGCTAAAAAGAAAGAGGAATCAGATCAGGATGATGTTGATGATGTGGAAGAAAAATTTGTGAGAAGATTGAAAAAGCACATTGGAAAATGCACAGGTAAGTTACCTTTCAAATGTTTCAATTGTGGAAAGATTGGCCATTATGCTTTAGGATATCCTGCCAAAGTTTCAAAAGATAAATATAAGGAGAACAAAGGTAAGTCAGTTAAGAGAAGTTATTATGTTAAAAAAATATTCCAGTATATCCGAGGATGAATTTTATTACCTTGATGATGAGGATAATTAATTCTTGTTCATGACAATAAATGTTGGGACTAATTCTACTAACTCTGAGAGATGCATGAAGGAAAGTAATCTAGAAATAGGTCGTAATATTGAAGAATTTGTGGTTACTCCTTTTCATGCTAGAAAGGAGAACTACTAGATCATTGACAAAAAATTAAAAAATCATATGATTTGTGATAAGAGTAAGTTTGTTAAAGGGTATGTGAGGGATCATCATGGAAAAAATAGGTCCTTAAGTGGCGAAAAATTCAAAAAAATTAGAGATAGGTAATTTGACGTAAAAATTTGAATAAGTTATCTATATTATTTAAAAAATATGTAACAATATAATCTGTAGCAAATTTAATGTAGTTTCTAAACTATCAAGTTTATTTAAAAAAATAAAATCTATTTGGTGAAAATTTGAAATTTCAATGTATTAGTATCACTTAAATTCTATGTGTAAATAAGAAGTGGGTGTCTGTCCAACCACCCAAACCACAATAAAATGATAATATTTTTTAATAAGGTTTTAGATATAAGTAGAGGACTCATGTCCCGATGTGATGCATATATTTTTGTAATTTTTTTCCAGGTAAATAATTAATTATGAATTTTTTATTACAACTTTTAAAAAATATAAAAACTCTTATGTCTGACCACCTTAACTTGGTCAAAACTTCATGAAATTAAATTTATTTAATCCTATAGTATGCGAAGTATAGAATGTAACACATGTTTCAAATTCAAAAAATCTGATACCTTTTCAAAGCTATAGATGCTTTTCAATCAACCTATCAATCAGGACTTTAGTCATAATTCAAATAGAAAATGAATAATAATTATTTATTAAAGTCAAAGTAAAGCATAATTTATATTGGTGGAAAGCTAAGAGTCTCCTTTAAAAATCCTTTTCGTTTCATTAATTTTGTGTAAAAAAAGGTCGTCAGCCACATACCCTACACATACCCATCATATCGCCACTTTTTGGCCCATCATGATCTTGCACATACCCTAAACTTGATAAATTTGAAGGAGGTCTTGTTAAGTTTGGTGATGATACATTTGCTAAGATATTTGGAAAATGTTTAATTAGTTTTGGTGGTAAGCATAATACAAATGATGATCTTTATGTTAAGGGTCTGCGACATAACCTCTTAAGTGTAGGTAAAATGTGTAGCAAAGGATATAACCTTATGTTTAGGATGATGTTGTGAGATCATAAAAGTCTTTGAAACTCTTGTTACTACAGGAAGAAGGACAAATGGAAATGTGTATTAGCTTAAGGGTGCTAATGGTATGTTCTTTATGAATCAAATCGAATCAAATCAATGAAAGTTGGTTATAGAATAGAATAATGTCTCACATCAATTTTTATTGCCTAGTGAGGATTATTTTAGTTCAAGTTGTGAGAGATCTACCAAAGATTACAAATCCTATCAATGCTATCTATAAGGAATGTCAGATTGGGAAGCAAGCTAGAAATAATTTTAAAGTCAAATAACAATCTACTACTAGTCATTTAGAGTTGGTGCATACAAACCTTTGTGGACCTACCAAAATAAGAAGTTTTCAAGGTGATAGGTATTTCATGTTATTAATTGATGATTATTCTAGAATGAATTGGGTTAGTTTTCTCAAAGAAAAATCAAAAGATCTAGATAAGTTTATGGAATTTAAAGCTATGGTTGAGAATGAAATGGATATCAAAATCAAATGTTTGAGATATGATAGAGGTGGAGAGTTCACCTCAAGTGTGTAATAGTTTTTGTGAAGATTATTGAATAAGGAGGCATTTATCATCCCTTGGGACTCCTCAACAAAATGGAGTGGTTGAAAGAAAGAATAGGACTCTTTAGGAAGCAACAAGAAAAATTATGAAAGAAGAAAACCTACCAATAGTCTATTGGAGGGAAGAAATTCATATTGTAGTTTACATACTTAATAGAGCATAAGAAAGAACAAACACTTCAAAGATTCCCTATGAGTTATGCTATGGAAGGACTCCTATTGTTAAATATTTCAAAGCATTTGAAAAAAAATTCCATATCAAAAGAGATGAAGAAAACTTAGGAAAGATTGATACAAGATCTGATGAAGGTATCTTCCTTGGATATTCTACAAAAAGAAAGGCTTACCAGTGCTACAACAAAAGGCTTAAAAAGGATTGTTGAAAGTGTAAGTGTCAAAGTAGATGAAGATATACATAAAATTTTAGTGATGATATATGGGTATGAATTAGATGAGTCCTCTTGGAGAGAAGAAGAAAAAGATGAAGGTAAGGAAAAAGAAGTATAGGTTGAAGAGGAAGAAGCTTTGGAAAGGATCCGTAAGACTCCTAAGTATGTGTAGAATAATCATTCTAAATATTAGATCATTGGTGACACAAATAGAAGTATTTAGACAACAATAAAGGTTGCTACGATAGAAGAACAAGTAAACTTATGTTTACTTTCCAAATTTGAACCTAAAACAATGATTGATTTCTATTCCACAAGAAATCTATCCAATATTTGGAATTTATTTTCCACATTCTATTGGGAAAGTCACATTATATTTCAATTGAAAAATTTGTTTACCAAAAACACCTTATAATTAATTTTGTATTTAATATCTTAGAGAAATTATAGTAATTTGATCATGTCATATTTATTTCTTAAAATTTTCCATACATATGATGAAGCCCTTAATGATTTCATCTCATCTAAATCATCCACTAAGACTCCAAAAGCTTTAAATTTTCAAAGATTAATAAACATGATAGATTAGACCACATCACAATTAATTATTTACCCTATATATAATATTCACTAAAAAACCAATTTGTTCTT
>VDFB02278512.1:144729-294408 GCA_007258455.2 Sequoia sempervirens
CTACCCTTTATCTCTCTCCCAATTCCCTCCTCTCTCTCTCAAGTCTCTCCGTCCTACCCCCTCTCCCCCTCTCCCCTCTACCCTTAACCCTTAAACCCTAAACCCTTCTACTCCATACCCTCTATCTCTCTCCCACTCCCGCCATCTCTCTCTTGAAAGTCTCTCCCTCCTACCCACTCTCCCTCTCGAGCTCCTCTACCCTTAACCCTTAAACCCTAGGACCCCTACCCTTTATCTCTCTCCCTCCCCCTCACTCCTCTAGGTCTCTCCTCCTGCCCCTCTCCTCTCTCCCCTCTACCCATAGCCCTTATACCCCCTACCCTTTATCTCTCTCTGCTCCCCCTCTCTCTCTCAAGTCTCTCCTTCCTACCCCCATTCTCCCTTTCTCTCCCACTCCCTCCAAATCTCTCTCATGTCATAATTTAAAAAGAATATAATTTATATTTATATTAATATTAAATATGAATTTTTTATAGAGGGGGTTCGACCAAACATTTTTAGAATGTTTGACTGAACCCCATTGAAATCAATTTTTTATTGTATGTTAAATTTGTTTATTCAAACACTGGATTACGGTTGAACCTATTGACGAAGGCAGTAAATTTTTGTTCGGCTAAATGGTTGTTGATTGAACCCCTTATTTCACCCATATCTCTCAGGCACCAAGGGGCTACCGGTGCATGACTCCAATTTGAGAATGAAAATGGAGATCTCGGAAACGAGGTGGTATCGGGGTTTCCTCCAAAGTAGGTTATCCTACAAAATGTAATTTTAATATGTTTTGATTATATTATCTATTTTTTAAGTTTTATTAAAATATAGGTTTTCTATAAACAAAACTCTACCATTCTACCATTGAAAAATAGAAGATTATCAAAATTTTTCAAAAATATGAGTGGACCAAATATTGGAGTCCTTGATCCAACAAAAAAAAAAATTCATACATACAGTAAAAGTTATGCGTTATACAGTTGTGTTATGTCTGAATTGTAATTGATTTGACTTTGAAACTTGATTGGAAGCACTAGATATCAGAGTTACAAATCTAAATTCAAAATAATTAGAATTTTATCTTTCAAGGAAAAACAGTTATGCGTTATACGGTGTGCATGACTTTTAAAAATGTTATTTTTTGAAAAAAACCAATTTTCGTGGGAGATGGAAAAAGAAGTGCAATCTAATTCCAAATTTTTTGAAAAAAATATTTTTAGAATCTATAGGCAAAATGTGACAAGACTCTAGTTTGTATCATCTTCAAATTCCTCATGGTTTAACCGCTATAGGTGCCTGAATGTGAACATTATTTAAAAAAAAAAGCTAGTGTCCAGTTTGGCCAAAAATTGTAAACCACTATTGTGGGATCACCCCCTAGGATACCCGAATGGTTCGTTGGATTAATTTGTAAGTATGCACATCGGTTCTTATTAATTTATACTTGTAAGCACATTAATTTGTTTAATGCCAATGCTAACATCTTTTACTTTTCCTATTTGTAAGTAACCTACTAAAAATTGATTGGTGTCCCCTTGCAAAAATGCATATTTATGAGCCATCGAAGAGAATCTCAACTAGAAAAGAAATGTAACATCCTTATTTTGATGATCTTAACAAATCTCAATTATGATTTTAAGCCATTAAAAAAGTGTGTGCGAATCTTGGTGAAGGAATTTAAAGTTATTCATTTGAAGTTAACCTTATCATGAGCACCTATGATGTAGACATTATAAGAGTATCTTGAATTTCAAGTTATTCTATTCATGAGAGGTGTGTGCAATAGGTATCTTGATACTCCCAGTGAAGATGTATGACCAGGAGTGACTAAGTTGAGAGACTGACATTCCTATCTGTAAGTTCCTTCCATCTATTTTCATTTCATTTCCATTTTGGATGCTCTTTCTTTTTCTTCTTTTACTTTGCGTATTTGTAAGTAAACTACTAAAAAATGATTGGTCTCTCATTGTAGAAAATGTTGATTTATGAGCCATCAAAGAGAATCTCAACCAGAAAAGCAATGCAACATCCTTATTTTGATGATCTTGACAAATCTCAATTATGATTTTAAGCCACTAGAAAAGTGTGTGAGAAGCTTGGTGAGGGAATTTCAAGTTATTCATTTAAAGTTAACCTTATCATGAGCACCTATGATGTAGACATTATAAGAGCATCTCAAAATTCATGTTATTCTATTCATGAGAGGTGTTGTGTGAAATAGGTATCTTGGATCTCCCAATGAAGATGTATGACTAGGAGTGACTAAGTTGAGAGACTGACATGCCTATCTGTAAGTGCCTTCCATCTATTTTCATTTTATTTCCATTTTGGATGCTCTTTCTTTTTCTTCTTTTACTTTGTGTATTTGTAAGTAAACTACTAAAAATTGATTAGTCTCTCATTATAGAAAATGCTGATTTATGAGCCATCAAAGAGAATCTCAGCCAAAAAAGAAATGCAACATCCTTATTTTGATGATCTTGAAAAATCTCAGTTCTAATTTGAAGCTATTATAAAAGAGCATGTGAAGCTTAGCGAGGGAATCTCAAGTTACTCAATTGAGGTTAACGTGGTCATGAGCACCTATGATGTAGAAATTTAAAAAGAATCACAAATGTATGAGTGAAATTGTAAAAGATCTGTGAGAACAGAGTACCTAAGGAATTGTAATGAGATTTACTTGTAATGAGATTTACTCAAATATTGAAATTTTGGAGTTCAAGTTTGGTGCAGGAGCACCTTGTTCTCTAAATGCCTTCAATAGGAAAATTTGCAAAATTTGAATTTTCAAATGTAAAAAATGTGAAAAAGGTCATGTGAAGGTCATATGTAATGTATTCAAAGTCTCAAACAAGTCATTAGGTGATTAGAGAAGTGATATTACACAAAAGTTGTCATTTGGTGTAAAAATGCAAAACTTGCATTAGTTGCACAATTGCAAAATTAGTAAATAAAGAATGATGTTTTCTATATTTTCAGCACTTTTCCTTTTTTGTTTCAAGCTTTTACAGATTGTACAACACCTTATACTTTGATTTTTGATTAGTTTTCTTCAAAGCAAGGAGTTAGGTAACTTTTGAAAGTAATTTGAAGTCTTTTAACTCAGATTTGAGGAAAGAAGAACAATTTTATCATAACTTCTCAAATGACTTCACAAAAAAATTACTAATCTAGATACCCATTATTGAGTTACAACACATACTTCAAAATCAATAGTGACTATATTGGAACATGTGCATAAAAAATGACCATCTTCATTGTCTTAATTAGGCTAACTAGGCCTAATTTACAAAGCAACATGCCTTTAAACATTCAACAACCCCTTGAACTTGTTGGGGTAGCAATTCTCATGTATCCAAACCCTCAAATCCACAATTTGTCTCAGGAGAAACTCACTCCATCATGCCAAACCAAAAAACCCTTATTTTATGCTAGTATGAGGAGGGTTTACTGAAAGGTATGGTTCCACACCTTATCAGAACATGTCACCACCTTAGACCTTCTTAAAATCACCTACAAAAACTCAAAAGAAAATTTCCCAACCCCTACATGCAATATTTTATCAAACCTAGGGTGAAACCTCATTTTTCGAGCCCTTTTCCATCAAAATCTACAAGGGAAGCAACTCAGATACCATGATGCTTAGAAACTTATCGTCTAATCCTATGGGATTGCATTGAGTCCCTCTAAAAATACCTCTCTCGGTTTTCACTATCTCGGAGTGGTTTTCCCATGGTGGCAGATTTTCACTTGATGAAAAAAGTGTCAAGTAGTGCAAAGTTGCAATGTGGTGCAACTTTCATTCTCCAACTCGTGTGACCACACAGACTGTTCCAATGTATTAGAATAGGTATTTTTATGCTAGGAATGGTCCTCTTTTGCACACAAACACACGAAATCGCTCTGAGCTATGTTCAACCAGATCGATCCCTTAAGATGCTAAAGTGCAAAATGGCTCCAAACTTCAGCATGTTGTTACTCGATATCGTGATGCTTAGAAAATTATCATATGATACTATGGGATGATGTTGGGCCCCTTTACAATAACCTCTCTCAGTTTTTGTTACCTCAGAGTGGTTTTCCCGTGGTGGAAAATTTTCACTTGATGGAAAAAGTGTCAAATGCAAGCAGTGCAAAGTTGCAAAGTGGTGCAACTTTTGTTCTGCAACTCGTGTGACCAAATGGACTATTCCTACACATCCTAATAGGTATGTTTACACTAGGAATGGTCCTCTTTCACACCCAAACATGTAGAATCACTCTGACCTATGTTCAACTAGATCGATCCCTTAAGGGTCCAAAGTGCAAAATGGTACAAACTTCAACATGTTGTTGCTTGGATACCTTGATGCTTAGAAAATTCTCATCTGATCCTATGGGATCATGTTGGGCCCCTCTACAATAACTTATCTTATTTTTTTCTATCTTGGAGGCATTTTACCATGGAGGAAAATTTTCACTTGGGGAAAATGTTGTTAAATGCAAGTAGTTGAAAGTTGTAAAGTGGTGCAACTTCTCTTTTGCAACTCGTGTGACCAAACAGACTGTTCCAATGTGTCTAAATAGGTATGTTTACACTAGGCATGTTCCTCTTTTTCACCCAAACATGTAGAATCACTTCAAGCTATGTTCAACTGGATCGATCCCTTAAAAGTCCAAAGTGCAAAATGGCTGCAAACTTTAACATGTTGTTCTTAGATATTGTGACACTTAGAAATTTCTTGTCTAATCCTATGGGATCATGTTAAACTCCTCTATAATAAAATCTCTCAGTTTTTGTTACTCGGAGTGGTTTTCCCATGGTGGAAAATTTTCACTTGATGGAAAAAGTGTCAAATGCAAGTAGTAAAAAGTTGCAAAGTGGTCCAAATTTCGTTCTACAACTCGTGTGACCACATAGACTGATCCAACATTTCCAAATAGGTATGTTTATGCTAGGAATGGTCCACTTTCACACCCACACACATAGAATTTCTCTGAGCTATGTTCAACCAGATCGATCCCTTAAGAGTCCAAAGTGCAAAATGGCTACAAATTTTAGCATGCTATTACTCAGATACCATGATGCTTAGAAAATTATCGTCTAATCTTGTAGGATTGTGTTGGGCCCCTCTAAAATGACTTATCTTAGTTTTCGCTATCTCAGAGGCATTTTCTAGTGGTGGTGAATTTTCACTTGGGGAAAAAGTTGTCAAGTGCAAGTAGTTGAAAGTTGTAAAGTGGTGCAACTTTTGTTCTGCAACTCGTGTGACCAAATAGATTCCTCGAACACATCTAGATGGGTACGTTTATGCTATGAATGGTCTTCTTTTGCACCCAAACATGCAAAATTTCTTCGAGCTATGTTCAACCAACTTGATCCCTTAAGGGTCCAAAGTGCAAAACAATAGCAAAATTTGATGGGTTATTCCTCAGAAACTGTGATTCTTATGAACTCTCCATCTAAACCTACAAGATTGTGTTGGGACCCTCTACAATAACCTCTCTTGGTTATCCTGGAGTCATTTTCCTGTGGTGTCTAGTTTTCACTTGATGGAAAACGTGTCAAATGCAAGAAGTGTAAAGTTGCAAAATGGTGCAACTTTCATTTTGTAATTTGTGTAACCAAAAAAAATACTCCAAAACATCCTAATAGGTAGGTTTATGCTAGGCATGGTCCTCTTTCACACCCAAACACATGGAATTTCTCTGAGCTGCGTTCAACCTACTTGATCCCTTACGATGGCATGCAAAACAATCAAAAAGAGAAACATACACATGACGGTTGAGAAGTCTGAGTTTTCCACACAAAAAGCGTATGATCATTGGTGTAGAGCACCTTGTTTCTCCATTTGATGAAGAAGGTCTAGTTTTGTAGTTTTAGTCCTGATAATGTCAAATAAGGCCATGATAGGCCATTTTGTAATCTTTCTTTTAGTTTTTTGTTAGTGTGGGGTAATTTGAGTCAATTATGTAAGTACGATAGGGAGTAGGGAATAAGAAAATAGCATTGGTAAAGGTAGTGGAAGAGATTACTAACTCTATCCCTCTTGAAAATTTAGAATTTAGGCCTTAAAAGCAAGGCTAGACGAGGTGAAAAGAATAGATTGCTTGAGAATAAGTTAGAATAGGTTGAAAATAGGCTGAGGTTGTGGAGTTTGATATGTTCAAAAGGTCTACAAGGAAAAGGGAGGTCAAAATTATGTTATGGCATGATGTCCTAGTTGGGAAAAGAGGTTTTTTGAATGAAAAAGAGAGGTTTGAGGGAGTAAAAGTGGGTAAAGTTAGAGGGAAACATAATTTGGTGGTCAATTAAGTTTATGTAGGAAGAATGAAGAGTGTTGGAAGAGGTTTTGAGGTTGTATGAGGTCTAGATATGGGGTTTTCAATAAACCCTAGTTAAATTTAAGAAAAGTGAGGGTTTAGAGGGCCAATCACACCCTAAAATTTGTGGATTTTGTGGATTTACAGACTAGTAAATGCTTCCCAATGGTGTTTTTCAATTGGAATAGTGATTGAGAGGGTGTTTATTTGTTAAATAGACCTATTTGGGGGTCTAGGACAATGTTGAGTCCATTTCTTATTTGTATTATAAATTATAACTTGCTTTTTCCCGAGTCCATTTCCTATACAAGAAATAATATTGCAAAAATTTAACATATAAATCTTTTGACATGTTTATATGGTGACGGATCAAGAACATAACAATTCATTTTTCACTATCAAGATTATGCTACGAAAATGTTTAAAGAGTATACAAGATAAATTCTTGTACATTATGATAATGTATCAAGAAGTTAACTACTTCATCTACTTTGAATTTTATGTTTTGCAAGTTTTATGAAGATTCTATATCCTTTGCTTACTTGAGTTGTTCCAATCAAAGGATTAAATATATTTGAATCTTTTTATGAATTATTTCATGGAATACCAATTGAAAATGTGTTTTTTTCTTTTAGATAAAGTTGTTTAGCATCAATCAATTAATATTCAAGACAAACCATGAAGGATAACAATGATCAATGTTAGGGCTAACCAATTAATAAGTATACATGTGAATAAATCAAGCATGTACATGTGAATAAGGGAAACACAAGTACTCAACTTGAGGTACACACAAATTAATATAAATTATATGCACGAATAAAAGGTATATGCATGAAAAAATGTAAGTCACAAAGTATACATTGGAACACACGTAAGTCACAAAGTATACACATAAATTGTAAAGTATACACTTGAATACACGTAACTCATATCTATTGAACCATGAATTTATAATGCAAATATGGACACCATTGATAAAAAATATTTGTATTAACCAAATAACCATGCAGGAATACATCAATATATGTCGATATAAATATGAAATATAAGTACAAAATAGCAATATAGGCTTATGAGAATGCCATATAGGCATACAATGTCAAATATATCCAATACACAATATGTACAAAACTGCCATGTAGGCATACAACAAATGGCTATGGAATCAAAAGTAATTGCTCTCCATGCTCTCAAAATAAACTCTTTCCCTTTTCTTGTCGATCGGATGGTGATACATCTGTCACTCGTTTATGTTGCACTTGAGGAGTTCTCCTACCGCTCCTCCTAGTGTTTAGTTCTTGGTGAATTTTTATCTCTTACAATAAGAAGTAAAGAGATTAATATATAGAAATTACATTATAAAAAATGATAAATTTAACAAAATAATCACTTACCACCATCTGATGATCACTCTTCAAGAGGGAAATATTCACACACCCAGGTTGAGGCGTGTTGAAGCCCTGTATAGACCATCCAAATAGAAATTAAATTACGAATCAATAATGGTTTTCTTTTTCACTAACTAACATCTATAACAACGAATGTAAATTGAAATTTAGTAATTTTCCTCATACCTCCCTTGTCAGAGCCATCAAGGATTCTATAGAAAATGAAACATTGATTTCCATTGTCCTCGTCACATTTGGAGGTGTCCCCGCTTGCAACATTTGAAAAAAACAACAACAAATTATTCAATCATAAAAACTACAATAGCCATCCACATCATGACTTATAATGTATGAGATAATGAAAAAAAAGAGTACTCATTAAACTATATATTTTTTGTTTATCATGCTTACTACTTTCCCTATCCATATCTTGTTCGAAAGCACGTGTTTTTAGGTTTTTATCCATAGTAGCAAGATGGTGAACCGTTTGATAAAATGATTTTGTAGACATGTACAATAACTATGGTGGCATACGAAAGGCAGTGAACTATTTGAAAAAATGCCTCAAAGAAATGGGGTCTCATGGTGATGGAATACCATTACAAAAAATGCACGTCATGGCATTCCATCACCATAAGACTGCATTTCTTTTAGGAAAAATTTCAAATAGTTCATTTCCTTCTCTATGGTATTATTGCTTACTATTATTCTTTGATAGAAATTTTTCCAAGCATCCATAGTTTGTTGGAAAGCATCTATTTTAGGATTTTAGCCATAGTAGCAAGGAAGTGAGTAGTTTGATAAAATGCTTTGGTACACATGTATGGAAAATGTGCTATCATAGAAAAGGTGGTGAGTTTTTTGAAGAAATGCCTAGAAGAAATGTGGTCTCATGTTGATGGAATGGCATTCCATCACCATTAGACTACATTTCTTCAAGGCATTTTTTCAAACTACTAACTGCCATGTCTATGCTATTGCTTACTATTATACTTTGATAGATTTTTTCCAAGCATCCATAGAATGTTGGAAAGAACCTCTTTTAAGTTTTTAGGCATAGCAGTGAGGAAATGAACTATTTGATAAAATTATTTGGTAGACATATATGGAAAATGTGGTAGCATAGAAAAAGAGGTGAGCTATTTGAAAAATTGCCTCAAATAAATTGGGTCTCATGGTGATGGACATCACTAGAGACTACATTTTTGTTTATGTTATTACTTACTATTATTCTTTCATATATTTCTTCCAAGCATCCATAGCATAGACAAGGCAGTGAACTATTTGAAAATATGTCAACTAGTAAAAAGTGGTCTCATGGAATGTCATGATAAGAAAATGCAATTGGAAGCTGCTCCTAGACTTATTACTTATGCTATGTGAAGTAATTGTATCACTGCTTACATTGAATTTTTAAACAACTATATTGTAGTTGATATTTTGTCATGTATCGACATCTAGTTATTAGTTATGGAATGTGAATTAATGCTTTGAGCTTGAATGATGTGCAATGCAACGTAATCAATGATATGAATATAAACTACACAAATCTATTAAGTACAATTCATTAGTTAAACTCTTTATTCTATTCCATGTGTGTAGGTTTGAGTAAATCCACTGGCACTAGGAGGTGTTCCCTCGAAACCTCCAATATTAGCCTATTCAACATCCAAAATTACATATTAAAATACCATTTGTAAACCAATGCTATTAACATGTAATAATTTTATAATTGTTTACTAGTTACATACCCCACCGATGGGTGTACTGCAGAAAAAAGTAGGTGTAGGGCTGGTGTATCCAGTCTCAACACTGTGACCCTATAATTTTATTAAAATCATAAAACTAAATTAGTTAATCTTGCATTTCAAAATTGAAATTTAATAAATTAAATTCAATCAACATGCTAACTTTTACCTAAGTATCAATGCCATATGCATCATGTCAACTTCCCTCTCCATCTCCATAGTTGTAGATGGAACTTGCGTAGCAGCCTCCTCAGTGTCGGTGGGGTCATATGAACAAGTCGCCCCACAAGATTGACACACATGGGTTCAAAGGCCACCACTAGAAGACTCCCTTGGATGGCACTGTAGAATAGGGCTAGGATGTTGGATGACACTCTAGGTCAAAGTGCTAATCACCTGCAATTTCTCTACATCGACACTCTCCTTCGCGACAGAAGGGAAAACAATGTGCTCATGAGGCGTCCTAGTGAGAGGTTGTCTCCCTCGTCGGGTAGGATCTGGCTGTGCACTAGGTCTATCCTAAGCTAACCTGCCACCTCTTCCCTGAAAGTCCCTCATATCAAAATAATTTGGGATTTTGTTCAATATGAACTCACAATATAGTTTCCTAAGGAAATACTATGGGACTTCACAACTGTTGCATGGTGGGTAATCAAAAACCATGTACCACCTATCATAAAAAAAAAGTTTCTAAACGATTGGTGGTGGCACTGGTGAATAGGAAACCTCTTCGCATTGAGGGTAAGATTTTGATTTGTGTGTGGGTCAGTGAATAATGAGCACAAATTACCTTTTGTAATTTTTAAATCCTTTACATATTTATATGATAACTTATCCATGTAATAAGCCCTAGATACCTGCCTCCTATCTTGCCATCTAGTTATTTGTTTGCTAATTGAATCTACATTTTTTAACATATCTTTCAATGAAGTTGTCAAGGTAATTCTTTCTATGGTTGAACCATTTGGATCGCTCAACCTACTGATTAAATCCTCAAGTTTTTTTTTTCTGTTCTCAATTTCACTCATTAAATTTTGTTGAGTTCTAGGAGGGTGTTGAGGGATTGGTGGAGGAGGTTGTTGTTGTGGTTGATTTTGTTGCTCTGCTTGTTGAGGATTTTGAGGGTTTGCAAGTTAATTTGCATCTCCTACAAATTCAAAAAAATAAATATCAAATACAACCTAAAACTAACAAATTCAAAACAGAAAGAAAACAATCCTTACCTCTCACACCTCCTCATCGATGTGGCAGAATCCTCGCGATGAAATAAAAATCGTTGATGAATATTTTTGCACAATACCTCCTAGAATGCGAGCACAAAAAATGGGGGTTTTGGCCGCAGGAAAAAGAAAAAACACAGTCAAAATTCAAGAATGAATTTGTTTTACTTTTTTCTTGGTTTTAATAGGTCATAAAATGAGCGTGTTATAACACGCTCACATTATGGGCTTGTTGTGGCTGAGCCTTAGGATCAACACACCAAGCCATAACACAAGCACATTATATATATGATTTTTCATAACTTTTAAAAAAAGTTGTCCACAAATTGGCTACCCATCTTCATGCACCCACCCTAAAGTCGATTACAAATTAAATATATTATGAATATAACTTTAATTTTAAATTTCAAATTGAATATATATATAATTTGAGCTAATACATGTTTTAAATTATTTTTCTTTAATAGCATGAGACAAATCTTGTAGTTGAGCATGTACAAACAGGTCTTGGAGAAGAGGGTGCACAACCTCATAATACGGTACAATTAAAATATGATAAATTATAAATTAAATTGAATTAAATCATTTTTAATTGTAGACTTACATCTAATTTCAACTTTCTTTGTCTTGTTATGTAGATTGATTCAGAGAATTTATAGGTTTGTTAGGTGTGCTAGAGCATCCAAACCCAGATATGATGGTAATTTAATTTTATAATGAATTATAAATTAAATTTTCATTAAATCATTTTTCATTGTCTTGCATCTGATTTCATCTTTCTCTTGTACAGAGTGTTTCAAGTCATCCACATAGTCTGCATGGCGTGAAGAGGTCTCTTGATTATAGAGACAATACATGACCTAGAAACATGATTTTATGGGTTATATTTGTTTATTTCATGGACTACAATTTTGGTTTCTCATGTACTCTGTTGGACTTTATATTTCATGGCTCAAGTACTTAGTTGGACTTTAGTTCATGGGTTGTACTCTGATGGACTTTATTTCATAAGCTTAATATATTGGTTTCATGCACTTAATATGTTGTAAATTATGGACTTTATTATTGTTTGAAATTTTAATTTACACATGTACATTTATGCATTTTATGTTCATAGTCAAGACATTAATATAGGACATTAATGTGAAATTAAATATAAATATAAAATTAAAGTTGAAATTAATAGGATATTTTAATATTTGTACTTTACAAATTTAGTGATCTCATACATGATATGCATGATATGTACATTCAATAATTAGCGATAATTAGTCAATGAACTTATTCAATTCACATCAATCAATAATTAGTCAATAAGTCATAATTTAAAAACAAAAGCAATCCGTTTATATACCAAAAAGGATAAAATTTTAATAAATAAACAATACCATACAAGATTAGAGAAAAAAAGCATTAATAAATTCTATAAATAATAGCATCCAACACTAACTTATAAGTTGTCAAAACAAATAATAGCATCCAATACTAATTTATAAGTTGTCAAAACAAATAATGGCATCCAATACTAATTTATAAGCTGTCAAAACAAATAATGGCATTCAATACTAATTTATAAGCTATCAAAACAAATAATAGCATCGAATACTAATTTATAAGTTGTCAAAACAAATAATAACATCCAACACTAATTTATAGGTTGTCTTAAGGGGATGTTTTAAAGGGTCCTAATACGATGTCTTAAGGGATCAAAGGAGATTATAATTAAGTATAAATATTAACTGATATTTATAAACAAGTATTATACTTTAGGGTGAGTCATCATAACAAATGATATAATTAAGTATAATATTTAGGATATGTGCTAATACGACACATCTTAAGGGGATCAAAGAAGAGTATAATTGAGTATACATATTAAGTGATATAAACAAGTATTATAAGTTTTAGGGTGATTCATCATAACAAATGATGTAATTAAGCATAATATTTAGGATATGTGAATCCACCTCCATGTCTTAAGGGGATGTCTTAAGGGGTCACAATACAACGTCTTAAAGATATAATTGATTTAACAATAATTTATGCATGATATTTAGTGATTATGCAATCAAATATAAAGTTTCAAAGTAGGAAAACATGCACATTTAACAAAAAATATATAGAATATTGATTTTGATACATAGAAGTACATAGAGTAAATAATTGTGTATGTACATGTATTTTTAATTTGTACAAAATAAAATTTTTTCTAAGTATGTATGTACATATATGTCATCTCAAAATAATGTTTACAAAATTTGGATATGTCATCTCAAGAACATCTCAAAATCATACCCAGAATGTAGTAGGTCTTCACACCACCTGATATCAAAATGGTACAAGCAATATCAATGAAATCATCAAAACATACATATTTTAATTTATATAAAACTATCTATATGTACACAACTCAAGTACCCACATTTAAAAGTATTCCACACATGTGTGTAGGTTGAATCTAGGCATGCTCTCCTTTTTGTTTCAAACTATGAGATCAATCCAATGATGGTTTAAGGATACAAGAAAGGATAATAAATCAATTTTAACTATTAATGTACAAGCGATATCAATATTTAATCAAAACATGTATTTAAATATAATTTAGCTAATAATTACTTGGTTTTACCAAGTATTCCATGTTGTCTAGGTTGAATCTGCATGGACTAGATCCTTTTTGTGATTATGGCTTATGGATCTATAAAAGGGAAATTTAAATCAATTTCAACTAATAATATAGTTGACCAATATCGAATCATGTATTTAATCTATTTAAAAAGGATATTATAAAACTAAAACTATATTTACCTATATTTACTTATTCCATTGTACAATTTGCATCCTCTCTTTTTTGCAATGCATCTATGATTGTATCATGCTCTTCCATAGAAATTATCCATAGCACTTTATTTGTAGGTATTCCATGATACCGATCTAGTTTTATATTTGTTTCCACCACCAAATGTGACCAATGTATAATCTTTTTATGTGTTTCATGATCTTTGAATGTAGGTAGACCATTCTTCCTTGTCAAGTATTTTCGTAGCCAAGTGTCAACAACCACCACCGATCCTATTGGAAAACATGAAAACCATCATCAAATAAGTTCTCAGAATTTTCTTAAGGGGATGTCTTAAGGGGATCACCATACCTATTGGCTAATGATAGCCATCATCATCTTCTCGATGTGCTATTAACTTATGTTTAGTCTCCACACAATGAGCCAACCAATATTCTATTTCCTCTTCGTTCCCCTCAGGTGCAACAACAACATACACATGTCTTACAAACAAAATTTGATTTAATAACTTGCACATACCCATATAAATAATTTAGTATAACAAAATAACTTAATAAAGTGAAATAAAATGAAATAAATTGAATTAAATTACCTTCTTGTACAAGGTCTAAAACATATTCATAGTCTTCAGATGCAAACGCTTGATCATTTTCTTCAATAGATCTTTCATATTGATCATGTGCTTGTGCAGGTGTCAATGATCTTTGCTCCCGTTGTTCAACCCATTATGTATTTTCACATGCTTCCCAATATCCTAAGATACAAAACTAAAAAAAACATGCAAGATCCCTTGTCCAGATATTTCATGTGCTTTTTGTCGAACTCCTAAATGAGTACCAGTTAGTAGATCCACTGATTGTTTCATAGTCAAATCTAGGTACAATTTTCTCTTCTTCAACCAACCAAAAGAATCGATGAACTGTAGAGTACTCAATCGAACCAGGTGTAAATAATATTGTATTACACCAATCCACAATCCCACGTGCATCTTTAAATTTTACTACATCCTGGAATTTTAATTGTTCTCTAGCAAGAATTATTTTGACACACGCACCAACTCCATCATGTTCTCCTTTACCATGCCCAGCTTAAAAAAAAGTCCATATATGTTGGACATTAAGTTCCTTGTGAGCCCTACTTAGCCAATAGAAAATTTGAGCATTCTTGAACTACCCCATATAATTATCTGACCATATGAGGTGTTATGTCATATGGATTCCTCTTTCTCTTAAATTTCTATAAAATATATTGAAATAGTATTGAATAAACTCTGACAAGTGTAACCGATTGTCACTTAAATAAAAATGATACTCGGACCTCAAAAATTTTCTATCATCCTCAATGCTATCATCTCCATGTCTATAAACAATATGGACAAACATAGCTACTTGCACTAAATTATAATACTATGATTGAATTTCCTCTTGCGAAGCTAGAGTATAATTTTCCACAAAATCAACCATTGAAAGTATAGTACCAATTGGAAATGTGTTTCTACATGCATGAAATTGGCCCTCAATCCATCGAGCATCTTGAGAGTGCATGACATATTTTGGTACAATCTTATTCTTAAATTCACTCATGAATGCATGCACACTAACTTTTTCTGTAACTAAATCACAACACTTTCCTATTTTTCCATCTTTTAAAGAATAGTGAACATTCTTAAATCTTTTAACATCTACTAATTGTTGTCCAAAGTCATTACCAACACTTTCATGCATAAAATTCTTAAGAATGAAAGATTTCCATAGTTAATGCATTGTCTAGAAATACAAAAACTTAAATAAAAAAATTTGCCATTAGATCTTTCATTAAACAAAACTGAAATAAACTCCCTTATTGCTTCAGGTGGCATATTAATACCACATTCATGTATAATCATGCTAGTATGCAAGGTACAATGTATATATCGAAAAACATCATAAAAATAACGAAATTGAACATGCGTTTTACAAAAATAAGATATTTGTTTGCTTATTAATTTTTACATACTAGGGTTTACATTTTTCAAAAGACCTTTGAATTATTTTAATATTACCAAGTAACACTAAATCACCACCAAATTTTCTATAAAATTTAGTTTGTGTTGTATCTAATAGGTGTTCTGGGTGAGGATTGCGAACTTTGGACCCCACCCTTAATTTTAAAACATCTTTAGCATTAGATGAAACCCTAGTATTATCATGCCAATATTTTTCGATCAAAGATTTAATTTCAGTTCATTCAATTTCATATCAGACCTCAGGAGTTGACCATTGAAACTCCAACATTGGTTGATAGGATCATTTTCTATACTTTCTCTTCTTTTTACTACTCTTAGCACTGTTTTAGGATGTATTTTTAAAACTTCACTAATATTGCTTACCATTCTTTTATTCAAAGTTGCTTTATTAACTATAGTAGTTGTTATAGCTCTTCTTGCTGCATTTTTATATTTAGATCAACTATTTTTCCCAATAGATTGAATGGCACTAGCAATAGTAGACATAATATGTTTTAATGATTGATCTTTTCTTTTTGGTTTAACAAAAAAGCCTAACCTTTTCATTGTTTTCCTCATTTTTTGCATTCTCATCAATTGCATCATTAGTTGACATTGAAATGCAAATTTTTTATAATAAAATAATTTTTTGTATATTCTATTTGCATGTGTTCTTATTTTCCTCCAAGAAATTTTACCAGGAAGATTATCAAAAAAACCACTTTCAATTTTTTTTAAAATATTTTCATTAAATTCAACATCACATTCTAGATTTTCATTTTCATTTTCAACTTCAAAACAATTTACATTTTCATCTTCATTTTCATGAACAAAACGGTTTTCATTTTCATTTTCATCAACAAAACAATTTTCATTTTCATTTTCAACAAAAAGGATCATTCTCATTTTCATTTTCAATAAAATATTTTCCATTCTCATTTTCATTTTCAACAAAAGAAGCTTCTTTTTCATTTTCAAAAAATTCTATAAAAGTTTCTTCTCTCTGAATATTATCAATGTCAACATCATTAAGTCCATTATCTTGTAAAACTTCTACATATGAATTTACCATTTCACTAACATGTGGATTTCAAGACGTACCTGGATTTGTGCATATTGAAACATTATCCATAGCATTGAAAGAGGGATTTGAAGACATAGTAGGACTTGCTTGTATAATCATATTCTTTTCCAAATTGACTTGCAAATTAGCTTCATCTACAACCATGGTCTCCTCAATGTTTTCATCTTCAATAGTTGTGGAATTGGATGCTCTGCCGTCATTCATTGATTTAATTCTCATTCTTCTTTCTCTTTGTCTTTGCTTCTCCTTCTCTATATTTGCTTCAATTTCTTCAGGATTCAATATCTTCCTCCTCTTATTACGAGCTTGTGAACCCATGATTATAAAATTATCAAGCACAAATGAATACATCAATAGTGAAATTCTTCAAAAAATTCAATCCAAATTGGAAGTTGAAGACCTATAAAGACAAAATTATTCCTCTTGTGTTCCTAATAAAAAGTAGAAAACTAGCACAATTCCACTTTAAAAACTATTTTCTTCATGCCTCCTTTGGAAAATTCAATCCATATTGCAAGTTGAAGACCTTTTGTTCCTCCAAACGAGTACAAAACTAACACAATTTCACTTCAAAAAATAGTTTACATGATGCCTCCTTTGAAAAAATAATCAAAAATGCAAGTTCACCACCTATAAAGACAAAAGTTGATGAAAAATAGCCCAATATGTCGCACTCGGTCATACATGTGAAGTTGCAGACTTCACAGTAAACTTTGCCAATAAATTAAAAAAAAATGGTTAAAAAAAATGGGATCTCGTTTATAAAATGGGATCCTATTTTATAATCGGGATCTCATTCTCCAATATTAAATGTGGGGACCATTGACAAAGGAACAAGATCCCATTTATAAAGCGGGATCTCGTTTCCCTGTTAATGGTCACCACATTTAATAATTAGAAACATGATCTCATTTGTAGAAAAATGAAATTGGATTTTCTTTGTGGTTGGGTTTTTGGCTTGTATTTTGGTTAGGGAAAAGAAACAGGAATATGAACCTAGGCCTTCAAGCTGGTTTGACTTGCAAGTTGAAGGTTCTAACAATGTCATAGAAAAATATCGAGTTTGGACATATGGCTGACGACTTTTTTTGTAGAATCTTTTGATGAAATTAAAACCCATTATAGATGAGACATTGTAGATTCCAAATATGTAATTCTTTTACAATTGCATTATTTTTTCTATTTTTCAATTAATTTTTGATGAAACTAGTCCATAAACTTTAAATATCAGGTTTTTTTACTATTTTAATAACTTTTTATCAACATAACATTTTGATGAATGGATTGCATGAGAATGTACTTTAGAAAATTATTTTCAATTTAAAAAAAATTCAAAAAATAATAAGTTTAGGTCATCTTATGCCTATCGTACATGACGATTTTTCAAACTTCAGGACAAATATGGCTAATAAAAATTTAACAAAAAAAAAATTCAATAAAAAATTACAAAAAGATATTGAAAACGTGCTTCAGTGAGTCACAAATCTTTTACAAAATGAATTTAGAAAAATACGATAATTTAGGTCAAAATATGGGTGTCATACACGTGCATGGTATGGTAAAAAAAAGTCACTTTTAAATAGTTGTTTTTAGAAATTCCTATTGAAACTCAATTTGTACCATCTGGGTATTGAAATAAATTACAGATTTGGAAACTAGACTCCAAGTACTACATTTTATGATTAGTGACTTATTTGAAGATTCCATCTCTAAGTGCTTCAAATTTTAAGGTCAAATGTGTCATTTTGAAAATCAGGGAAAACACTTCCACTTTTTGGCCAAAAAGTGGACTCAACTTCTTGCCAACACCCTTCACACTTTTCTAGACTCTTCTTATTATAATTCACTTACATTCCCCATTTTATAATTTACTAAATCTTATTTAAAAGTGGTGTAAAGTATTGTAACAAACCTTCACACTTTTCTAGACTTATCATCACCAAATACACCTTTCTTATGCTTTATTTGGCCCCTTTATGCACTTATAGGCCTTAATTAAGTGTATTTTTAAATATAAACCTGACAAACATTATTTAAAAAAACTTAATTTCCGACACCCACTCATATGCCTTGAGTGGGACCCATTCACCCAGGGCTGTGAATGAGTCCCTCTTGGCACAAAAATTAAAATAAACTTAAATTATTGGTGGGTTTTTATTCACTAAGAACTAAGGTCGGCCTGTGATGTATTTTCAGGAAATTAGGGAATAATTGTGTATAAATACATCATTTTCTATTCATTTTAACCCCCATTCATTCACCCATTCATTCAAGTATCCATTCTTCCATTCAATCCATCTAAGCATTCAAGCATCATAGCATCGTTCAATCAAGCAATTATCAAGCATCTTGGAGTAGCCATTGACATATCTTCAGACTTCAACAACAAGGGTTTGGTGATCTTATGACATTTGTATGTTAATTTTTCATCATTCATTCTTTATTTCATTTCATTATCAAGGGTTTGAATACCAAAGTGGGGTTTGACCAAGGCAAACCCCTATACTCTAACCCTTAACCATTTTTCCTCTCTTTGCATGTGTGTTTGCAAGTCTTGTAGGAAAATTTTCAAGGAGAGAGGTGTTGAAAATTGGTCAATAATTCATCATTTTATCAAAGTCAACATAACCCTAATTGGAGCTTGAAGACCTTTTTCAACCCATTTTCTATAGATTTTTATCTGACAACTTAACAAGCAGAAAAGTACAAATCAAGACCCATAGAGTTGACCTTTGACTTTTCAGATTTTTGTAGGTGGACTGATTCACCATCTATAGCGAATGAGTCCCACTACCAGGCTGGAAAAAGAGTTTTATGAAGTTTTGTGTTCTCAGCATCCTGAAACCTGTTCCAATAGATTTTACCAGAAGCATGACTGATTCACCATCTGTGGCGAATGAGTCCCAATGGGCATCAACATTGAATTTTGCAACATTCTAGAACCTTCCCATATCTACTTTTAGTTTCCAGGTGTACCCCATTCAATCTCATTCAATTATGTTTGCATTTGTTTATGTTTGTAGTTCATGTTTGTATACAACACTGTGTTTTCCAGCACTTTGCATTTCCTAGTTGACATTCAATAATTGATCTATTTCAGTAGTTTTTTGCATTTATTTCATATCATCTAAGCATATTTCACCCACATCACATCCATCTTTGAATGTAACATTTCATTTTGGCCTCTAATCTTTACCCTTTTAGGTGAAAAACCCTAGAAGGGTCACAAGCATTTTGGGTTGCCAAATCTTTGGTTACACAAACTAAAATGCCTCTTGGAATTTCTTTCTCACCAGAATATATAATCAAAAAGGCACTTGATGGTCATCTTTACATAGCTAGATAAATCAATGGCAAGCCCACTAATGGGATATTAATTGATCTCATCTGTGGAGAGAATGTGATCACTGAAGAATTATTACTTGTGCATGAACTCTATAAATCTATACATATGATAAACCAAAAGCATGGATAAAAATGCATAATGGTTTTTCTTTCCCTATAATAGGTTTGATCATCCTTCCTTTAAAAGCTAGATCGAAACAATTAGATGTCTCATTCTCCATCATCTTGACATTAGATCAATTTCATTTGAAGCTTGGTTATCCATGGCTATGCTCCATGGAGGACATCATGTCGGTTGTGCATAAATGTTTAAAGTTTCCCTTTGAAAATGAGATCTTTACTATGAACCATAGTGGCTTTAATCGTGTGTCTTCCCATGGGAATTTCTCATTGGATTTCTTTTGGCCCCTGAACCTATTGAACCTATGAAACCTCGGGAAGATTTCTTTTTAAAATCCTATCAAAATTTTAAGGCAAAGTGCATAGCATAATTATCCTTTTGAAACATGCCTCAACCAATGATTAAGCCTCCTATCCTTGATGAAACTATGATTGAACTAAAATCCCTTCCAAGTGACCAAGACCAACCTTTTCCTATCTCCTACAAATGACCAAGAGACAACCAAAAAAATCTCATTGTACCTCCTAAGATAAATTTTTTTTACAAAGCTAAAGAGAAAGTGGTTGAAAAAATTCCCATGGTTCCTTCCATTTCTCCTCTAAGGGAAGAAAATAAACCTATGATTGATAAAACCACTCCTACAAAAATGCAACTTGAAAATCATACCAAAAGAAATATAAATGCTTGAGAGCATAGGAGTAGATGTCGTGCTATTGATTGAAGGTTAAACAAAGAAAACAACACACAAAATCAACATCCAAACTTAAGTATTTAAACAATACACAATGAGTCTCCCTCTTCACCACAACAAAAATATCCTATATCACAACCACAATAGGAACTAGCAGCTCCTTTGGACATTATCATTCGACCTCCCATTGTGATTAACTTGGATGATGATGATGAGATTGCTAAAATTGATGAAGAAGTGCATAATGAGTTTAATACACTATTTTCCTCTTCTATGAACTTAAATGAAAATTCTCCTAAGAAGAGTATTGAACTTGGTGCTTCCCCTAGTTCAACACTTAATGTTGTCCCTTTGGCTAGTTGTCCTCCTTCCACATACGATGAATAAGATTGGGATGTGGACAACCTGCTATAGGTTGACTCACATGTGCCTTACTATTCTTGTCTTTGTTTTCCTTTTTTCATGTTATGTGTATGACTACATGTGCATAATGTGATCTCTCGTACCATTTTGTTTGATGTATCTCTCTCTTAGTGCAATTCCTCTATTTGTATCTACATTCTTCTATATTTCATAAACCTTTATCTGTTCTTTGTCTTGTGTTTTCCTTTTGGGGATGATGCAATGCATCGAGACATTTAGGTCTCTTCCATCTTGACCCAATTTTTTTTCTTTTTATTCACTATATTTGTATCATTCTTCCTTGATCCATGAGTATTTGAGGAATGATGACATTTTCGAGCTCTCTAACAACATTGTAGCAAAGACACACTGACCCTGAATCTGTGGATCCCTTAGGTTATTTTGGGATTTGATTTTGGGGGCAACCCCTTTTCATTGCGTAGCTTCATTTGGAAATATATGAATTGGCATAGGGATTTTCAAATAAGCTCACATGTCCTCTTTATTGTTAGCATTTATTAATTGCTACTTTAAAGTAATTTCTCATAGCATGGTGTTTACCAATTTCTTGAATATGGGAGCATACATTGGCATTATTCTTTTACATTTTACAACTCATGTTTCATTGTGTGGTCTTCTTACTTCATGTGATGCATCTTTTTCTTTGTGGTTACATTGGGTGTAATGTCCTTCAAAAGCATGATCTCTCTTAGCATATTATATTCCTCTTAGTGGCTTGATGCAACACATTGCATCCCCTAAGTTGTGAATCTTTTATTCTTCGATTGGTCCTCTCTTGGAGACATTAGGCACGGTGTTCCTTAAGTTAAGACCTTACATGAACTAAGAAAAACCCCTTTGAACATACCATACACTATTTTACATTTACAATAAATGTTATATGGCCACCTTGCATAACACACATTGATTTCCTATGGAGCCATCCTATCTGTTCATGAGTGTTAGCACACAAATTTTTGCTTTCCTCATGAATCTTATTATTCATGTTGTGTGGCACCTTATCAAAGTTACCAAGAGGTATAGATTTGGTATGGTTAGTATATATTGGAGCCGACCATAGGCATGAATTTACCATAGCCACTCTCTTGTTTGTGTGGGTGCATACCGACTGCGTGCGTATGTGTCTCAGTGGGATTTCACCTAGTGGATACTGGATTCCACTAGCCCATGTGAGCATGTGTTTTGATTGCATGGTGGACATCATGTTCCACTTGTAAAAATTTCTGGACAAAAAGGTAAGGCTTGATCCACATTCTATTGTAAAAATAGTCGAGGCTTGATCCACTCTCTTTTCTTTTTCTTTTTCTTTTCTTTATGTCTTTGACAATGTATGCTTGTATCTTGTTTTTGTTTCATATATCATTCATATGTGTGTTCTTTTGTGGCTATGTTGGTTTTCCATATGATCTCGATCCTATGGGATTGATCATCCCTCTTGAATGTTTTCATCCTATCTCACTAGCATTGGTACACTTGCACCCCTCTTGTGTTGGTATGTAGCAATTGATCGTGCAAATACTATAGAAATTAAAATTGCTATTCAAATAAATCAAAAGTTCTTGATAGGATATAAATTTCTTTTCCTTGAAGGGTTCGTTGAAAAAAGGTTTTGTTTCGATCAAGCTCTTACTTGTTCAAACACCGCAACTCATAGGGATGCAAAAGTCATAGAATGCCACCTATATAAAAGATGGAACTACCTAAAGAATTTACTACTACTGCAATAGATAAAAAGGTTTTTTTTCAAAGAGAAACCACCAAATGAAAGAGATCATGAGAAGGAGGAAATTGAAGGAGACAAGGAGGCACACAAAGCTATCAAAAGTAGAAGATTTAATCACTGCAACAAATCATTCCATCAAATAGCAATTCCTAGCAACCTCAAATCCCCATTTTCATGAGTAAGAAGTATGAGTTCTAGTCAATAAAATTGAAAACATTATTTTTCTCACAAGAATTTTGGGATCTTGTAACAAATGGATTTGTAGAACCCCTAAATTAGGAAGCCTATCAAGCCTTATTAAGAAATCAGAAAGATGAACCCAAAGAAAATAGGTAAAGGGATGCAAAAGATTAATTTTTAATTCAACAAGTAATAGATGAATTTATATTTCCTAGAATTGTAGCAACAATCACATCTAATCAGGCATGGGAGACTCTAAAAACAACCTATTAGGGAACATCTAAGGTCAATATCTAGCTAAATTACAAACTCTAAGGATAAAATTTGAAAATTTACAAATAAAAGATTTAGAGTCAATAAAACAGTTTATAATTCAAGGACCATGAATGTTTTTAATCATATAAGATCTCATGGAGAATAGTTAACTAATCAAAAAATTATAGAAAAAGTTCTTTGAAGTTTTCTAAACAAATTTGATGCAGTTATAGTTGCTATTGAAGAATCCAAGGATTTGACACATGTATCTATAGATGAGTGAATGGGATCTTTTTTTATCTCATGAATCCAGAATGAATAGAAATAATAATTCCTCTTTAGAGAATGATTTCAAATTATAGGTTTCATTCAATAGAGGAAGAGGAAGAGGAAGGTCAAGTTCAAGAGGTAGGGGCAAAAATAATAGAGGGAAGAAGTAGTTCAGATCAAGGTGAACATATGAATCAAAATTATAGAAATAAAGGGAATGGTGACAATCAGTTTCAATAACATTCTCAGATGTTTAATAAGTCAAGTGTTCAGTGTTATTATTGTAAAATAAATTGGTCATTATGCAAACGAATGCCAAAAATGATAGGAATTGTCAAGAAATAGAATGCTAATTATACAAATATGCTTGAAAAAAGTCTAAATCTTTATTGATCACTTTTCATGTTGCTCGAGAGAGTTCAAGTTATTTTTATTTTTAGATAGTGGATATAGTAATCACATGATAGGAAATAGAGATTTTTTTGCAACTCTAGATAGTTTAGTGAAGTCATATGTAAGTTAAATTGGGAAATGATAATAAAGTGTCTATAATGGGTAACAATGTCATTAATGTTTTTACAAAACATGGTTAAAAAATATTTATTACAAATGTTTATTTTGTGTCCAATTTAAAACATAATCTTATGAGTGTTAGATAGCTTGTATAGAAGGGTTATAGAGTAAGTTTTAAAGATAATATTTGTACTATATTAGATACAACTCCTAGTGAACAATTGATTGCAAGGATTGAAATGACTCTAGGAATTGCATGCTCCCTCTCAGAATCAATATTTAAAGTCAAAGTGTTGTAGCTGCATATAAGGAAACAAAATTAGAATAGAATTGGCTCTGGTATCTTAGGTATGGTCATATACATTTTGTAGTTTGAGTTTATTGCAAAATAAGTAGATGGTAAAATGATTACCACCAATTGAGCTACCAACTAGGTTTTGATAAAGCTATAATTTAGCAAAAAACACAAAGAAAGTTTCAAAATAGGAGATTCATACAAGCAAGAGTTCCATTGGAACTTGTTCACATTGATCTATGTATACCAATGCAGACTCCATCATTGGGTGGAATATTTTATTTTAAAACTTTTATTAAGGATTTTAGTAGAAAGAAATAAGTTTATTTTCTCAAGAATAAGTCTAAGGTTTTTTCGATATTCAAATATTTTAAAGTAATGGTTGAAAAACAAAGTGGTGAATAAATGAAAGTACTTAGATCAGATAGAGTTGGTGAATATAAATCTAATGAGTTTCTAGAGTTTTATAGATATCATGGAATTAAGAAGCAATTTACTACTAGGTATACAGAACGACAAAATGGTGTTGTATAGAGAAAGAATAGAATAATTATGGAGAATGCTAGAAGCATGTTGAAAGTCAAGCATCTATCTAATAAATAATGTGTGATGTATATATATTAAATAGATGTTCTATAAAGAATGTTAAAGATAGAGTTCCGCAAGAAGCATGGAGTGGTAGGAAACAAATATTTCTCATTTAAGAATTTTTGGATGTGTAGCATATACACTTGTACTAGAAGAAATGAGAAGAACATTGGATGATAAAGGTGAGAAATTAAGAACATTGGATGATAAAGGCAAGAAATTTACTTTTACTGATTATAGTGAAGAATCAAAAGCCTATAAATTGTATAATCCTATCACCAAGAAAGTAAAGATTAGTCTATAGAGACATTCAATTTAAAGAAGAAGAAGCATGGGATGGAAGTATTGATAAATCAATTAGTATTATAGTCATAATTCTCCAAGATAAAGATATTTAGATTTCCCTAAAGGTAAATAATGCATAGTGGTCAAACAGGTGTATTAGACCAATTTTTATTTTTTATTTTTAAAAAGAAAGGGGGTAAAAATTTATTGAATCAAAGAAGCTTATAGAGAAACATGAAAAATATCACAAAAACTACCAACCAATCCCACAAAAAAATTTCCCCAAAGGAACCCAAGGAACCAATTACATATGAAGGTCTTTCATGATAATCTTTTTGAGGGACCAAGTTCAATGTAGAAGGTAAAGTTGATAAATATAAAGCAATGTTAGTAGTAAAAGCTTTTGCATAACAATATGTAATTGATTACAATGAGATATTTTCACTTGTAGCAAGGCTTGATATAGTTTGAATGGTTTTAGTCATAGCAGCACAAAATAATTGGAGAGTTTATCATATGGATGTAAAATCAACTTTTTTAAATGGTTTTATAGAGGAAGAAGTTTATGCGCAACAAGGTGTTGTCATAATAGTATGTCTCACTTTTGGGATGTGCTGTTTTTTTACTAAAATCACAATTTTTAGAAAAACTAATGATTTACGTCTTGAGAGGCTCCATCCAAAGGGTTTTAATTGAAGAGGAATAGATAAGACCCCCTTAGATTAAATCCCCTTGGATAGAACCCCTCTAGTATTAAATCATACCCACAATAGAGTCTCCTTCGCACCTATCAAAATGCTGGCAAAGAATCACTTTTTCTTTACCTTTTGAGGGGCTAAATAGTGTCATTTAAAATTTATATTTTGCAAGATTGTATCCCTCAAAATGAGCTTTCCAACAAGTATAGATTTGATATATTTTCATTTTATCATGTATTTAAGTTTCAATTTTTACTAAACATAGATTTTTCTCTGAACATCAAGCTCTTTGTAGTGCAAAGGTGGAAAAATAGTAAACCATTGTTAAAAAAGTTCAAAAAATATCCTTTCCATAAGTATTGATGGCATTGTTTCACCCAAAAATAAAAAATTGGATTTCGATATATACACAACAAGTTAGGTTGTATGACATGCACGTATGTCCAAATTATAGTTACGATGACTTCAAAAATTAATTTTAAAAAAAAAATGCAACAAAAAATTGTGAAAAAATATCCTTTCCCTAGATATTGATGTTGAGAAACTATATTTCAAAAATTAGAATTTAATCATTTATAAAAAAAAAAGTTATGTTTTACAACACAAATGTTACTTTTTGAAAATGTTGTTTTCTATTTAAAACTAGTTATTAAAGGAGATGTTGAAAGATTCATGATTTAATTTAGAAAATTTGAAAAAAAAAATATTTAGAATCTACACACAAATTGCCACAAATCACTAGTTCACATCATCTTCAAATTCTTAACAGTTAAGCTACTATAGGTCTCAAAAGATGAAGATTCATTTAAAAATACTAAGTAAATGTCCATCTTGGGAAAAAAGTGAGACACAGTATTGTAATTTCACCCAACAACCACCTAGATATGAAGTATATGGACATGAAGACAATTTATATAAATTGAAGAAAGCTCTTTATGGTCTCAAACAAGCACCAAGATCATGGTATAGTCAATTTTTTACTCATATATGATAATTAATAGATTTTGTAGAACTATCAATGAGCCCACATTATATATGAAACCAAGCAACAAAAAAAATTATTGTATACTTATATGATGATTATTCGATTTTTATTTGATATTTTTCTATAGATCTATTTAAATCAATCGTGAAGAAAGAATTTGAAATGACAAATTTAGGATTGATGAGATATTTCTTAGGCACTGATGTTGTTTAGTTAGATAAAGGTATTTTAATTTCTTAAACTAAGTATGCTAATGATGTGTTAAAAAGATCCAAAATGTTGAATTGCAAATGAAAACCAACCCCAATTGCAATAGGAACTAAACTCAGTAAAGAAGACAAGGTATCCAATGTTGATCCAACATTATACAAAAGAATCATTGGAAGTCTAATGTACCTCACATCCATGAGGCTAGATTTCATGTATGGTGTTAATCTAATATCAAGTTTCATGGAGTCACCAAAAGAGGCAAGTTGGGAAGAGAATTCTAAGATATGTAACAAGAACATGACATGGAATACTGTATTCCATATTAAAAATTTGATTTGAGTAATTACACTAATAGTGATTTTGCAGGTAGTATTGATGACAAGAAGAGTACTTCAGGATATGTCTTTCATTGTAGATTAGGTGTTGTTTCATAAATATCGAATAAACATCATATAGTGACAATTTCATTAGTCAAAGATGAATATGTAGCAACAACATTAGCAACATGTAAAGCATTATGGATGAGGCAAGTTATTACTAACAACAACAATATATTGTGATAACAAGTCAACAATTGCATTGTCAAAGAACCATGTTTTTCATAAAATGAGCAAACATATTGACATAAGTTACCATTTCATCAGAGAGTTAGTAAACAATAGAGAAATCTACTTAGATTTTTATAGACCGTAAGATCAATTGGCAAATATTCTCAGAAAGGCAGTACTTGTCTTAGTAGTATTTATAATAAAATTATTTTTCTTGATTTAGTAGTATTTGTCATAGCTCTAATTTCTATCCTAATTCTAATTATAAGTATAATCCTAATTCTTTTTAAACATAACTATAATCGTAATCCTAACCTTAATTATAAGGCTAACATTAAGGTTTAACCCTAACAATAATTTTAATCCTAATTTTGATTCTAACACTAACCCTAACCCTAATTCTAATTCTAAATGTAACCTTAATTTTAGTCCTAATATTAAGACAATTTTTTAAGTATGATCAAGGGGAGCATTGTTTACCTTCTTTAATTGTAATCTTTACTCTAACACTAATTCAAAATCTAATCCTATCTCTAACCCTTATTCTAATCCTAATTTGAAGTCTAATCCAAACTCTAACCTAAAATCTAATCCTATCTCTAACCCTTAATCTAATCCTAACTTGAAGTCTAATCCAAACTCTAACCTAATGACAAGTTTTAATAAGACCAAATGAAAAGAATAATAAAATAAAATTAAAAAATTATCCTCCAAAAAATAGAAAAGTTTATTTGATTTGGTGGCCTTCAAAGCAACTAAAATATACCATGTTCAACGCTGGTAATTTAAGTTTACCTACAATATCAATGGGAGAATGCAGAGTGGTCCATACAACTGCCTAGCCTCTGCACAAAATTGTAAGGTTTATTATTTTACTATGCATGCTAATTGCCTCCATTAGAGCAGATCCAGAGACCAGACTTCCAAACTTCAGATGAAATACCAACCCCAGCAACAATGCCACACTCGTTGAGCAACTTTTCAACGCCTCGCTGGCCTCTGTGGTGAAACAAGTTTCCCAATCTGGATTTGCTACACAAGACGAGGTGAGGGCAACAGATCTGGAAGATTCAGTATACGAGCGTCATCTAATACTACTATCTAGGGAATTGCCTCCTATCTACGTTCCCTTCGAGGGGATTCCTACGGAGATTGCTTGACTATTACTCTGGACAACATAAATAATTATTTTCCACACTCCAAGGGATGTGCTCGAGATGCTGGGTGCTATTTACGATATGATTCCAAGCCCTTTCTTTCAGTCAATGCGACAATTGACCTGGCACACTTCTTCCCTATAGGTTATAATTTAATTATATTCAATTGAAGAGCTTGCAAATTTATTAACGCTATTGACACTTTTCCTTTGAATTTACAATTTCAGAATTATAATTTCATAAAATCAAGTGACGAGGACCTTCAGTCGATCAGCTAAATTGCTTTTGTTTAAAGTTTTTGAAAAGGAAAAAATAGGTTTTACAGGGACCTGAAACCACAGAGTTTAAACACCAAAAGATAAATAGAAAAAGTACAAACAACCAGATAGCTGTCCCAAAAAGGAAACGATAGCACCAAGAGACAGCAGGGCCCAAAAAAAGGACCACCCAAAAAAACCAGCAACCAAAAACACCATGTTACTCCAAGGTGTTCAGTAACTCCTTAGCTTCCTTTTCAACATCCTTCATGTCCTGTAACCCCTGCTTTATAATTTGAGCCGTATGTGATAAATTCAGGGTCTTCCTCTTAATGTTAGCCCTGGTACGAGTCGAAATCCCTTCACCAGCCGATTTGCTGCCACCCCTGTCCGCATCCAAATCCATAACCAGCGAGCCCTTTTGGTTTTTTTCAAGCTTTTCCACCATCGCATTAATGATGATGGTATTATGCCTAGCAATTTTGTGATTGTTTGCAACAATGGCCCTAATGTTTTGTCCAATCTTGGACATGCTGCACTTGATACTAGCCAATCTATCCTCCTTTAATTGCTGTCTTTTCCTCGGTAATGGAGTTTCCTGTTCATCATTATCTCTACAATTCCAACTAATCTTCTGTTCCAAATCTGTGACCTTTTTGTTGAGATTAGTAACATGGCCTTTCAGATCACAAACTTCTTTCTGGGTCCATTTGAGAATGGTGAACAGGCCATCCATACTTTTTTCCGCTATACTAACCAAATCCTCAGGCTTAAGCTTTTGTTTAAAGTTTATGTCAGACATTTACTCATATTTACAATGATTTTTTCACTGTTGAGGTATTCTCCATTTTGTTTTTCAGGGAAGAAGAAGGTGAGTTCTGCAGTGTGGATTATAATTGGTGTTGTGAGAGGGCTATTCCTACTTGGCCTTATAACTTGTCTCCTTGTCTTCTTGAAGCATAGCATAAACAAAGGTAAACTCTTAAAAGTCTGAATTTAATATATTATAGATAAGGAAGAAAAACTCTTTCAACTTAGTTCAATCTTAATTAAAACTAATATAATAAATATATGGAATAGTGGATATTAAAGGAGCAACAGAACTACATGGACCAGAACTTTTTTACTTTAAGATACTGAAAAAGGCAACTAACAATTTTGATCAAACAAATAAGCTTGGACAAGGAGGGTTTGGTGAAGTATATAAGGTAAACTATCATTTATTTGCTGTCCATATTAGGCTTGTGTGTTAATGTATTCAAATGATGGATTATTTGATATAATTTGCAGGGTACGTTGAAAAATGGTAAATTTGTGGTAGTAAAGAAGATGACATTAGGTTGCTTTGCTTGTGCAGTTTTTGATTTTGAAAGCAAAGTAAAACTAATTTCTAATGTTCATCACAAAAATCTTGTGCATTTACTTGGATGTTGCACACAAGGTCAAGAAAAACTCTTGGTTTATGAGTACATGCCCAACAATAGCTTCGATAGAATATTATTTGGTTTTCTATTCCTTAACTTTTCTCTTTTGCTTCTTTTATTTGTTACAACAAACATGATAGGTCTTGAAACTCTAGTGAATTGTTCTACATGCAAGAAAACATAAAAAAAATTTGAGTTGGAAGGAAAGGTTCAACATTATCTTGGGCACTATTTGTGGTCTGACCTATCTCCATGAGGAATTTCATCTCTATATCATCCATTGCGATATTAAATCAAGCAATATATTACTTGACAACAACTTTTAGGAAAAAATAGCAGATTTTGGGTTGGAAAAACTTCTTCCAAATGATAAAACTCATGTTACCACAAGATTTGCAGGAATTGTGTAAGTAAACTCCTACTTTATCTACTACTTTTCTAATTTCAAAGTTTTCAATAGAGATAGTAACACTGTCATTTTGGCTTTTGCAGAGGATACATAGCTCCTGAATATGCTATTCATGGACTATTAACATAGAAAGCTAACACCTACAACGTTCGTGTTGTTGGATGTTGTGGTTGTGTTGCTGATATATGGTTGTCATTGATGTCAACACTATTAGCATTTGGTGTCTCAGAAGTTGTATATGTCAAGGATATTGAGAAAATTGTTAAAAGAAGTGTTCCAGGTTCTATGTGGAACTATGAAGGTCATGAAGGTGTCTCATTCTGTACATTGATGATCAGTTGGTGTGGATTAAACATTTTTCTGCTAAGTATATCTAGTTCATCCACCGGAAGTTTCAGAGGTCCGCGTGAAGATCTAATCGTGTAGTGAACAATTGTGTTCTGACAGTATTTATGTGTGTTATGTCAGTGTTCCTCAATGAAGTTTGTATGTTTTTGGTGCTACGGATGTTTCTCTATTAGTTCTTGTTGTTTTTGGATGCTTCTAGATCGTTCTCTATCTTTGTGGTATATCCACATTCATTGGTTTTTTCATAGTCAAAGATTTTTCTCTGCATGTTTGATTTTTCATGTTCTTGGCCGACATGATGGTAGTAGCATGTTGTCGGTCTTTGAGGAGGAATTAATTGAAATCTTTTTGTGTTGGAGTTGTTATTTTGGGTCTCCACTATGTTGTGGCTGACCTTGGTGGATTCGCATTGCAAATTTATTTGTAATTTGGCTGACTTTGAAAATATATTTTATATTTTCTAGCCGACTAAGTTGTTGATGTAATCTCATGTTGTGCGGATATAAAAGAGTGATTGTTTGAGTGAAGTTAGTATGTGCATTAGAGCGAATGTATTCCAGAGAAAGTGTAGATGTGTGAATGGTGTTCCTATCATTCGATTGCAGAGCAAAGTGAGAAGAAGGTTATGCGAGAGTGAAGAAGGTTTTTTTGTGCTTAATTGTAACTGTAATCAAGCTTTTGTAGAAGTTATTCTTTCAGTTCATACTTTGTGGATCTAATCCATATTGTTGTATTGTTGGGCAGTGAGCCCTCTTGTATTTGAGCAGTGAGCTCTACGTAGTGTGCCTAAATACATGTGCATTCCCCTTATTTTCTCATTATACTTTTAATAGGGTATAATATTGTGGACTAACATCCACCGTGGTTTTTTCCCTAATAGGGTTTCCATGTAAAAATCTTGGTGTTCTCTGTGTTTCTAATGTGTTAATTGTTCATGGTTTATATTTATTCATCAAATCTAAGATTAAGTAAAGTAAGGTTAAGAAAGTTTTAATATTCTATGACAACTGATTCATCCCCCCCCTCTCAGTTGTTTGTCCTTGTTTTTCCAACAATTGGTATCAGAGCAGGTTCCTCTGAAGAAGTTTAAAAGCTTGAGGTGATCTGAGATGGCATCATACAAGAAGGACAATTCTAGATTTGATGGAGCAAACTACTCATTGTGGAAAACTAGGATGGAGTATCACTTGAAGTGTATTGGTGAACCTTTCTAAAAAATTACAAAGAATGCATACGTTATTCCTTAGAATGGTCCTTCCACTGCTGGTGAAGTTAAAGAGGCTAAGAATAATGTTCAGGCTATGGAAGCTTTACTGAGTGCTCTAACATATTCAGAAATAACAAATGTGTTAGGTCTTAAGACAACTCATGAGATGTGGACGAAGCTAGAAACTTTGTATGAAGGAGATGTGCATGTGAAGATGGCCAAGTTATAGAGTTTGAAAGGAAAGTATGAAAATTTGAAGATGGGTGAAGATGAAAATATTTCTTCTTTTATGCAGAAAGTAAATGAAATAGTGATGGGTATTAGATGTGTTGGTGGAACTCTGGAAGAAGAAGAAATTGTGGCTAAGGTTCTCAGATCATTTCCTACCTCCTACAAAGCAAAGGCTCATGCTATTGAAGAATTCATATCATTAACAAATGTGCCAAGAGATACACTGATTGGAAAACTTGTTGCCTTTGAGTTGATCGAATTTGGTGATTTTGTTCCTAGGACTGAAACTACATTCAAAGCTATTGTATCCAGAAGAGACAAGTAAATATTTGATCCAGGAGAGATTCATAGAAAGACATTCAAATATGAGGAAGAAATGAAACAACTTGAAGAAGAAGAAAAAGAACTAGAAGAATCAGAAGCACTGATTGTGAAGACAGAAGGTAGAGGACAAGGTAAGTATAAAAGAAATCTTGCTATCAAATGTTTTTCTTGTAGTAAAATTGACTATTTTGCATCAAGATGTCCTGAGAGAGTCCCTAGATCTAAGCCTTACAAATCTAGATTTCAAAACAAATGTTATTTTGCCAAAGGAGTGACTAATGATGAGTCTGAAAAAGATAATGGAAATGAAGATGGTTGGGTCTTCATTGCTATCAAGGAGAATAGTCCTAAGGCTACTGAATCTGCTAAAATTGAGAAAGCTCTTGCAGCCCAAATTGAAGAAAAGGATGAGTGGGTCATTGACAGTGGATGCTCACATCATATGACTGGTGACAAAAGAAAATTTGTAAGTCTAGAGAAGTATGATGGTGGAGTTATGAGATTTGGTGATAACAATTCCTATGTGATTCGTGGCAGAGGATCTATTTGTCTTGGTGGTAAGCATAACATTGATGATGTTCTTTATGTTGAAGGCTTGAAGCATAATCTGTTAAGTGTTGGATAGATGGTGGACAAGAGTTATGATCTCCAATTCAAAGATAGAAGATGCAAGATACTTGGAAACTCTGAAAATGTAATTGCTTCTGGTAAACTGACAAAAGGTAACATTTTTCATTTGAGTGCTACTAGTGAAAGTTGTTTGATTGCTCAAGTAGATAAAAGTTGGTTATGGAATAGAAGGCTGTGTCATGTAAACTTTTATAACATTGTAAAAATTAGCTCCTCTCAAGCAGTAAGAGATCTACCTAAGCTAGTAAAGCCTACTAGCACAATTTGCAAGGAGTGTCAGATGGGAAAACAAACTAGAGTTTCTTTCCAGAGAAAACAACATAATTCAAATGGATTGTTGGAGCTTGTGCATACTGATCTATGTGGTCCCTCAAGAATAAGAAGTCTTCATGGTGAAAGGTACTTTATGTTGATTATTGATGATTACTCTAGAATGATATGGGTTTCTTTCTTAAGAGAAAAATGTGAAGCATTAGAAAAGTTCAAAAGTTTCAAATCCATAGCAGAGAATGCAAAAGGTTTGAAAATGAAATGCTTAAGGTCAGATAGAGGTAGTGAGTTTACCTCCAGGGAGTTTAATTCTTTTTGTGATGAGCATGGAATCAAAAGAAAGTTATCTGATCCCCAAAACCCTCAATAGAATGGCGTTGCAAAAAGGAAGAACAAAAAAATTCTAGATGTTGCTAGAACAATGATGATTGAAGGAAATGTGTCTCAAATGTATTCGAGTGAAGCTGTAAGAACTGTTGTGTACACTTTGAACCGAGTAAATGTGAATGGTAATACTGGTAAGACTCCTTTTGAGCTATGGTTTGGTTATAAGCCTACTGTTAAATACTTCAAGGTCTTTGGAAGCAAATGCTACATCAAGAGAGATGATGATATAGGCAAGTTTGAAGCAATAAGCGATGAAGGAATATTTCTAGGTTTATCCACTAGAAGCAAGGCCTACCAGTGCTATAACAAAAGACTGAGAAAAATGGTTGAGAGCACAAATGTCAGAGTTGATGAAGATTCTACTAAATCATCCAGATGTTGTGGATATGATCTAGATGAAAATAATACAAACCAAAGGAAGAATGTTCAGACATAAAATCAACTTCAAATTTTGCCATATGTTCCATATGTTCTAGTGGTTCCGGTAAATCAAGTTAGTCAAGAAGCAGAGACAAGTGCAAGTGTAGAAGGAAGAGTAAAAAAATAAGAAGTTCGAGAGAATCCTAAAACTCCAAGGTATGTGAAGCTAAATCATTTTGAAAATCAAATTATAGGAGACAAGAATAAAGGTGTGCAAACTAGAAGAAAGATTGTAGAAGAGTATTGTTTTAGTTCCAAAATTGAGCCAAAAGATGTACATGAAGCCTGCAATGATGAACATTGGATGGAAGCTATGACCAAAGAGCAGGTTGCAGATATTTTCACTAAGCCATTTCTGAAGGATAATTTTGAGTATCTCAGAGGGATGATAGGGGTAATTACCCCTCCTGATATGAACTAGGATGCATTAATTTGCATCAATCCATTCATTTCATGATCATATTCTGATCCAGATTGATGTTTTTGTGGCTACTACTCAGGGGGGTAGTCAGATGTGCAGATATGTGGTTCAGAGCTGGCATGTGGAAAGATAATGCTTATCTTTGCCATTGATGTCAAAGGGGGAGAAGTACAATGTCAAAATTTGTTGCTTATCTAGAGGAGTTCATGTAGAAAAGGCCAAGGAAGAAGAGTCAGAAGAGTGCTAATTATGAGTTGGGTTGATGGTGTTTTTCACATCATGTGTTGCCATCAATTCCAAAGGGGGAGATTGTTGGATGTTGTGGTTGTTTTGTTGATATGTGGTTTTCATCGATGTTAACACTATTAGCATTTGGTGTATTAGAAGCTGTATATGTCAAGGATATTGAGAATTTTTTAAAAATAAGTGTTACAGGTTCTCTTTGGAACTATAAAGGTCATGAAGGTGTCTCGTTTTGTACATTGACGATTAGTTGGTGTGGATTAAAGGGTTTTCTGCTAAGTATATATAGTTCATCCACCAGAAGTTTTAGAGGTCTGTGTGAAGATCTGATCGTGTAGTGAATAGTTGTGTTCTGACAGTATTTCTGTGTGTTCTATCAGTGTTCCTGAATGAAGTTTGTATGTTTCTGGTACTATGGATGTTTCTCTATTAGTTCTTGTTGTTTTTGGATGCTTCTAGATTATGCTCTTTCTTTTTGATACGTCCACATTGATCGGTGTGTTCGTGGTCAAAGATTTTTCTCTGTATGTTCATTTTTTCATGTTCTTGGTTGACATGATGGTAGTAGCGTGTTGTGGATCTTCAAGGAGAAATTAAATGAAAATTTTTTGTGTTGGAGTTGTTATTTTGGGTCTCCACTATGTTGTGGCCAACCTTGGTGGATTCACATTGCAAATTTATTTGTAATTTGGCCGACTTTGAAAATATGGTTTATATTTTCTAGTCGACTAAGTTATTGATGTAATGTCATGTTGTGGATATAAAAGAGTGATTGTTTGAGTGAAGTTAGTGTGTGCATTAGAGTGAATGTATGCCAGAGAAATTGTAGATGTGTGAATAGTGTTCCTATCATTCGATTGTAGAGAAAAGTGAGAAGAAGGTTGAGCGAGAGTGAAGAAGGTTTTTCTGTGCTTAATTGAAACTATAATTAGGCTTGTGTAGAAGTTATTCTTTCAGTTCATACTTTGTGGATCTAATCCATATTGTTGTATTGTTGGGTAGTGAGCCCTCTTGTATTTGAGTAGTGAGCTCTAGGCAGTGTGCTTGAATGCATGTGCATTCACCTTATTTTCTCATTATACTTTCAACAGGGTATAATATTGTGGACTAACATCCACCGTGATTTTTTCCCTAACAGGGTTTCCATGTAAAAATCTTGGTGTTCTTTGTGTTTCTGATGTGTTGATTGTTCATGGTTTATATTCATTCATCAGATTTGAGATTTAGTAAAGTAAGGTTAAGAAAGTTTTAATATTTTGTTACAACTAATTCACCCCCCCTCTCAATTGTATATCCTTGTTTTGCCAACAAGTGTGGTGGTTCTTGAAATTGTTAGTGGCAGAAAAATCATTGACTTTAAGCAACCACCTCATATGCAATATTTGCTTCAATGGGTATTTTAAAATTCTAATAATATTCTTTTAATCCCTTTATCTCAACATTCTCTCCCTTAAAAAGATTGATCCTTTTCTTAGAAAACTTATGGCAGGTTTGGAGCCTATACAAAGATAACAAGGTTTTAGAGGTGGTGGGAAGTGAAAAGGAGATGGAAGGGTATAAGAAAGAAGAGGTGTTGAGAGAGATAAACCTTGCACTTCTATGCATACAAGTTTTTGCTTGTCATAGGCCATCAATGTTTGAGGTTGTGACAAAATTGTTAAGTAAAGCTGAGAATGATTTTGAGAAACTTGCGTAACCAACATTCATAGATGTGGGGTACAAAGTACGTGGAGAAAGTTCCACTTCTGGCACATCTTCATTTCAATCAAATGCAACAATTACAGAACCCTTAAAGCTCGTTAACCGTGGCTATTTCTCTTGTTGATGAACACATGGAGAGTTGCAAGGAAAGATGGATTGTAAAATTCTAACTGATTATATAGTTCCTCCTCCCTATTTTCAAATAGGATTTAAGTATTACAATACATATTTTTCCTTTCCACCTTTAAATATAATCATGAAATGATTTAAAAAAAGAAAGATGCATTTCACTTCAATTTGTGAATTTAGATGTTGAATAAATGTATATATATTAATAACATGAGAATGAAAACTACCTTACAATTTCACATGAAAGATCTTCGTACTGCAAAATTTATTTTGCATATGGAAATTAAAATTAATTGTGCAAATAGAAATTTGTGGTTAAACTAATATGAAAACTATCTCGTAGTGGCCTACATACTGATCTACATACTAAATGCATACATACTGACCATGACTATTGACTCGTGAATGCCTCCTTTGTTGACTACTAAATGCATCCCTGCCTCTATTCATGGACATCAAATCTCCCACTGATGGTTCATTTATAGTCTAACACAGGCTTTTGGAGGACTTCGACGGAGTTAAGCTGTACACATGAAACGTTATCTTCTTCAACGCTCGCGACAAGATTGAGTGGGGTTGGCAATTTATTGACTTGACTAATGAGAGATGTGACTTCGACAATAATTCAAACTCTTCCGTGTATTATAAGTGAGCAATGTAATTGTAGAGCAAACAAATAATTTACAAATTAATTCCGTCGTCTCCCTAATGGCCAGTACTAATAATACCAAATGGAAAGGGAATAGTTATCCTCCACACAATAGAAGAGTTTATACGATTTGGTGGCCTTCAAGGCAGCTAAATGCCATCTTCAACGCTGGTATTTTAAGTTTATCTCCGATATCAATGGGAGAATGCAGAGTGGTCAATTCAACTGCCCAGCCTGTGCATAAAATTGTAATGTTTATTATTTTACTATGCATGCTAATTGCCCCCATTAGAGCAGATCGAGAGACCGGACTTGTAACCTTCGGATGCGCTACCAGCCCCTACAACGACGCTGCAGTCTTTGAGAAAAATTTAAACGCGGCTCTGGCAGCCGTGTTGGAAAATGTTGTTCCATCTGGATTTGCTACAAAAGATGTGGTGGTAGGAACAGATCTGGCAGATTCAGTATATGCACTGGCGCAGTGTAGAAAGGATATGTCCTCTGGTGATTGCGTTAACTGCATAAAAGTAGCACAAAAACAAGTTCGCGACTGTTTCAATAGAACTCTTTGCGGCGGCAGGGCAACTTACGACGGCTGTTTTCTGCGTTTCGAGAACTCTAATTTTTACAATCAGTACACCGATTTTGGAAACAAACAGCTGTGCGGTGATGCCAACGCACCCACCTCCAATTTATTTTCCGCAACTGCTCGAAGTTTGATAAGCGATCTTTGCACTGCAACTCCGCAAATAAATGGTTATTTTACTGCGCAGACGGGACAAGGGGCGTCTAATACGACAATCTATGGACTTGCCTCCTGTCTGCATTCTCTTCAAGGGGATTCCTGCAAAAATTGCCTGAGTATTGCTCAGACCAACATAAATAAGTGTTTTCCTCGCTCCGAGGGACGGGCTGTCGACGCCGGCTGCTATTTGCGATATGATTCCAAACCCTTTTTTCCAAGCAATGCTACGGTCGACTTGGCAACTTTCTTACCAACACCAGGTTACAATTTATTTATATTCAATTGAAGAGCTCGCAATTTTGTTAACGCTTTTGACATTTTTCCTTTGAATTTACAATTTCAGAAATGTAATTTACCTACAGTCGATCACCTGAATCGCTTTTGTTTAAAATTTATGTCAGACAATTACTTCTATTTACAATGATTTATTCACAGTTGAGGTATTTTCCATTTTTCTTTTCAGGGAAGAAGGCGAGTTCTACAAAGCGGATAATAATTGGTGTTGCGGGAGGGGTATTCCTACTCGGCTTTATAACTTGTCTCCTTGTCTTCGGGAAGCAGATAATGCGGCCAAGCCAGAAAAAAGGTAAATTCTTAAAGGTTATGTTTATTATATTATAGATAAGGAGGCAAAAGTCCTGCAAGTCAATTCGATCTTAATTACTACTAATATGACAAATATATGGAATAGGGGATATTGAAGGAGCAACGGAACTGCGTGGACCAGAACTTTTTGATTTCAAGATACTGAAAAAGGCAACTAATAATTTTGATCAAGCAAATAAGCTCGGACAAGGAGGGTTTGGTGAAGTATTTAAGGTAAATTATTGTTTATTTGCTGTTCATATTAGGTTTGTGTGTTAATCTATTGAAATTATGAATTGCTTGATATTTGCAGGGTACATTGAAAAATGGCAAAGTTGTGGCAGTAAAGAAGCTGACATTAGGCCGTTCTGTTCATGCAATTTCTGAATTCGAAAGTGAAGTGAAACTCATTTCTAATGTTCATCATAGAAATCTTGTGCGTTTGCTTGGATGTTGTAGACAAGGCCAAGAAAGGCTTTTGATTTATGAGTACATGCCCAATAGCAGCCTCGATAGAATATTATTTGGTTTGCTATTCTCTAACTTTCCTCTTTTGCTTCTTTCATTTGTCACTACAAACATGATAGGTTTTGAAACTCGAGCAAATTTCCCTACATGCAGGAAAACATAAAAAACCTTTGAGTTGGAAGGAAAGGTTCAACATTATTGTCGGCACTGCTCGTGGTCTAGCCTATCTCCATGAGGAATTTCATGTATGTATAATCCATCATGATATTAAATCAAGCAATATATTACTTGACGACAACTTTCAGGCAAAAATAGCAGATTTTGGGTTGGCAAGAATTCTTCCAAATGATAGAACTCATGTTAGCACAAGATTTGCAGGAACCATGTGAGTAAACTCCTACTTTATCTATTGTTTTCTAATTTCAAAGTTTTCAGTTGAGATAGTAACATCATCTTTTTGGATTTTGTAGAGGATACACGGCTCCTGAATACGCTAACCGTGGGAAATTAACAGAGAAAGCTGACACTTATAGCTTTGGTGTGGTGGTTCTTGAAATTGTCAGTGGCAGAAAAAGCATTGACTTGAAGCAACCACCTCATATGCAATATCTTCTTGAATGGGTATTTTGAAATTCTATTAACATTCTTTTAATTCTTTTATCCCATCATTCTCTCTCTTAAAATTTTTGGTCTTCTTCTTAAAAAACTTATGGCAGGTTTGGAGCCTATATGAAGATAACAAGGTTTTAGAGGTCGTGGAAAGTGAAAAGGAGATGGAAGGGTATAGTGAAGAAGAGGTGGTGAGGGTGATAAACCTTGCACTTCTATGCATACAAGCTTCTGCCAATCATAGGCCATCAATGTCCGAGGTTGTGTCAATATTGCAAAGTAAAGATGAAGTTGATTTTCAGAAACCTCTACAACCAACATTTGTAGACAAGGGGTACGAAGTACGTGGAGAAGGTTCTGCTTTTGGCATATCGTCATCTAAAGAAAATGCTACGATTACAGAATCCCTTAATGCTCGTTAGTAGTGGTTATTTCTCTTGTCGATAGAATGATAGATTGTTAAGTTCTAATCGATTATATAGTTCCTCCCTATTTTCAAATAGGATTTAATATTAAAAAATATATATTTTTCCTTTTCATCTTTCAACATAACCAGGAAATTTTTCAAAAGATGTGTATCTCACTCAAATTTGTGAATTTAGATATTGGATAATTGTTGTATACTTTTTATATTTTATAGTGGATGGGTGGCCTTAATCTATTTCAAATATGAAGGATATAATTTTGTTATTATAGTGTTGCACATAGATGACATCTTACAATTCAACATGAAAGATCTTGGTGTTGTAAATTTATTTGGGCTATATAGAAATTAGAATTAATTACGCAAATAGAAATTTTTGGTTACATAAAAAGAGATATGTTGAGCCAATTTTGTAGAGATTTAGGTTGCAAGATAGTAAGGCTATGAAAACTCTATCAATTGTTAATTAAAACTTGTCTACTCAAAGATCTCTTCAAATAGAAAGTAAATTTGAGAAAATTGTTAGATATCTTATGCTAAAATGGTTGGCATACTCATGTCTACAATGGTTTGAATTCTACTTGACATTGCACATGAGGTCGTAGCTATGAATACATATATGTCCAAACAAGATAAATAATATTGGAATAATGTGAATAAGGTTTTTAAAAACCTATATGGCACACTAGTTTATCCAATTTATTATGAAGGAAGAGATGATAAAAATAAAACTTTATTTATTCATTAAAATTATGGATTCTAATTAGGTTGAAGATTAGTAGATATGTCAATTGAATATTTTTGTAATAGTAGTAAAGTGGATGTGAAAAAAGATAGGTAATGGTAGCATTATATACAACATATGCTAAGTACATGGTAGCTACTCATGCATGTTAGGAAGTAGTGTGGGTACATATGTTACATGCTTTATTATTTTTCTTGAAACAAAAAATTGTATGCATTGACAATGATAGTTATAGTGCAATATATTTGGCCAAGAATCCTATTTATCATGCTCAATCAAAGCATATTAGAGTACAATATATCTTTTCAAGAGAAATACTTGAAGGAAAATGGGTACTATTGGAAAAGGTTGATGTACATGGAAGAATGTTGTTGATTCATTAACAAAGCTATGAGCATTTCGAGAAATTTTCTTGGCCTATAGAATATTGATGGGCACAGTTGCTCTAAACAATTAATAGTTTAGAATTGTAGGTCCCTATATAAAATATTAAACAAGTGGGAGAATATTCGTAAAGTTTTGTATACTTTACATGTTTCATAGTCATGTGAAACCTCATCACATTTTACATACTTTGTATGGTGTATAATTTTTGACTTTTCTTTGATCTATTTTGAATATTTTCTATGTTTTCTCATGTTTACCTTTTGCATTATTCATGTTATGTATAAAATTAATTTTGATTTATTTAGAAATATTCATATGTGACTAAGGGTGAAGTATGAGATTCAATATTGTATTCTAGAAAATAGTTGAGTTTTATGCAATAAAGAAAAAATTATTGTGTGAATTTCTATCCAAAAATATTTTTAAAGGTGAAAATGTTACATAAAATCTTTACTTTTTATTTATTCTATTATTTCTTTAGATCTTATATGTACTAACTCTATTATATAAATTCATTATGTGTGTGTGTGTGTATGTGTATATAATAAAATAAATTTTGTACATACTAAAATATTAAAATTGAAAGTTTAAAGTATTCAACTATAGTTGTAACTACAACTTAACAATACAGAATTCTGATTGTCAACAATTACAACCCATCAAATACCAAAATTTAGAATTCAATAACACATCTTCAATAACACCTTCATGATATATCACATCATAATATTGTAACATCAGTAAGCTTGTTCATGTTATACCCCAAAAAGTAAAATTTTAATGTTTAAATAAAATATTTTTCCTTGTTTGTGTTACAAGTAAAATTATTGCATTAATATAAACTAGCAATCACAACTTGTCATGCAATGGGTACATTGAAGAAGTGTGGAAGGTCAATTAGGGAATTTTTTGGTCTATATTTTACATATATATTTGTGTAGTATACATGAGGTCAATTTGTAGGCCATTTATAAAATGATTTTATTTGTGCAACAAGTGTCTCAATGGAGAAGTGGTAGCTTCAAAGAAACTATGCATCTTCTTATAGTTATCTAAACAGAACTAAAATAAAACCTATGAATCAAGAAGATAATAGGGCTCCATTACCAATAGGCTCATGTTATTTTTTCAATAGGGAGAGAAGGATAGAGATGGAGATATGGGTATAGAAAGAGGGTGAGATATTGGGGGAGGAGAGAGAGAGAGGGGGGGTAAGGAGATAGAGATAGAGAGGAAGTTAGAGATAGATATGGATATGAAAATTGAGATATAGATGGAGGAGAGGGATATGGAGAGAAGGAGAGGCAGAGATACGGAGAGAGAACAAAGGGATATATAGATATGGAAGAGATAAATATATAGAGAGGGGGAGAGAGGGAGAGAATGAGAGGGAGAGATACAAATATAAAGATTGAGATATAAAGTGATGTCTAGAGAGGGGTAGAGAGAGGGAAAGATAGGGATAGAGAGAGATGGGTAGTTAATGAGATAGAGATAGAGGGAGATATGTAAGAATTCAAATATTGAGAGATACAGATAGAGATAGAGATAGGGAGGGATCTAAAAAAGGAGTGTGTGTGTGTGTGTGTGTGTGTGTGAGTAAGAGAGACATAGAGATGGAGATATATATTTATAAATAGATAGAGAGGGAGGGAGATAGAGGGAGAGAAATAGAGATAGGAGAGAGAAGTAGGGAGATATAGAAAGAGGAAGTGATAGGGAGAGGGAGAGAGGCAAAGATAGGGATATAAAGGAGAGATAGAGAGATAAAGATAACTTGGGAAAGATAGAGAGGGTGAGAGAGAGAAATACAAAAATAGAGAGAGATAAATATATAAAGGGAGAGATGGAAGGAGAGATGAAGAGGGAGATAGAGAGATAGAGATAGAAAGAGGGATATAATGAAAGAGGGGGAGATGGAGAGAGAAATATAATCATATATGAAGAGAGATAAATATATAAAGGGAGATATGGAAAGAGAGAAGGAGACAAAGAGATAGAGATATAAAGAGGGAGACAATGAAAGAGGGGGAGATGGAGAGAGAAATATAAAGATATAGGAAGTGATATGTATAGAGAGAGGTAGAGAGAGGGATATATATAAAGAGAGAGTAGGAGATATGGAGTAAATAAGAGAGAGATGTAGAGATAATAAGATATAAATAGAGAGGGAGAGGGAGAGATGGGAAGATATAAATAGAGGGGGCAAGAGTGAGAGATGAATGAGGTGATAGAGATAATTAATAAAGGGAGGGGGAGAGATAGAGAGATAGAGATAGAGATAGGGAGGGAGAAACAATGAGTGTGTGTGTGTGTGTGAGCAAAAGAGATATAGAGATATAGATAGGGAAGGAGAAACAAGGAGTGTGTGTGTTTGAGTGAGAAAGATATTGAAATAGATATAGAGACTTGGAGAGATAAATATAAATAGATAGAGAGGGAGGGAGAGAAATAGAGAGAGGATAGGGAAGTTGAGAGATATAGAAAGAGAGAGTGATATGGAGAGAGTGAGAGAGGGAGAGATACAAATAGAAAGAGGGAGAGATAGAGAAACATATATAGTGGAAAATATAGAGGGTAAAGAGAGAACAATATGTAAGGCATGCTACCTTGAGCACAAATTCCTAGGGACGTGCTATCCTTGGACTGTTGGCATGAAATGACTAATCAAAAGTTACCTTCTCTCTCTCTCACTCTATAAATTTTAATTTATATTTTAAGTTTGAAATTCATTTTATTATATAAATTATAAGAAAAATCCAAAATCAAATTATTCTACAATAATTAAAGTCTTAATAAGATAAATAATTATAAATTTTAATTACTTCTCATATTTTTTATTATTATTTGCAATTTCATAAAAAGACATAAATAATATAAGTAAATTTCAAACTTAAATTTAAATTAAAAACTAAAATAAAATAAACCAATAGGAAACTCAAAATATATGAAAATCCAAGTATTGTTAAACATAATAATTTTAAAAATTGATAATAAATAATAAACTTATTAAGTTAATAAATGATTAAATAAAAAATTAAAACTATTTTTTTTAATTTATTAGAATTGAATTATTAATAAAATATGTACCTAAAAATATAATTAATATATTATAAACAATAATAACATAAACTCAATAAAAAATTAAAAAAATTAAAAAAATTATTAGATAAACTCAATTTAAAAACTAAAACTACATTTCAAATAAAAAATAAAAAATAAAAGTAAACTATATTAAAATTGTTAAAAGTAAAATTCTTACTTTTGTATTAAAAGTACCACCAAACTTAAAAAGTGAAAAATAAAATGAAACCTATTCAAAAGATAAAAAGTATATATATAACTTATTATTATTTATCAAAAAATCTAACTTTAAAAAGTTGAAATTTTTAATCCTATTGTATCCTATCTTTTCTTTATTTATATATTATATTTTTAATATTTTAAAAAATTGATGGTTGAGATCATTTCAATAGTCTTGCAGCTTTCTCTACAATTTTCAACTGTTGATTTTGAACAACAAATTATAACATTCTAAAAATTTCATTTTGTTTAAATATTTTGTCCTATTATTTAAGCTATATATATTGTCTTATTATTTAAGTTTCAAGGATATTATAAATCTCAAGAAAATGGGTCTATTGACAGCTTGAATTTTACTTAATTTTATTGGAGCTGTGTATGTATTATGTTGTCTTATAGATAATTTGTAGTTATTGTTTTTATTTATTTTTAGTCTTCATGCTATGTTAGTAGAGTTAGATCAAATTAGGATAGGAGCTCCAAACACTCTAACAACAAATATACGATCCTAAGTTTCACTCCTAATTTATCCATTATTTTTTATCAAATTCTCCATGATCATCAAATCACATTCTAACCTTATTAAAAATAATTTATAATAACCTCATAACATTTTTGAAAGAGAATTGCAATAAACAGAGATGCTTGATTGGTTGTGAATCAACCAATTGCCTCCACAAACCCAAATTGAAATCCCCATAATGTGAAACAACAATAATACGATGGCCAGCATTGTGCGGTTGAGAAAAAAGCCTTTATCTCATGGGCCTACATAGTTAGCATGAGTGATGAATTATTAGCCTGTCGTAGTGGCCTACATACTAAATGCACACATACTGACCATGACTATTGACTTGTAAAGCTTCCTTTGTTGACTACTGACTGCGACTCATGGGAAAACAAGCTTAGTGGACAAGCTTGAGATGTACCCCTTTTTTCTCAAGCTTTGTGCGGTTGAGAAAAAAGCCTTTATCTCATGGGCCTACATAGTTAGCATGAGTGATGAATTATTAGCCTGTCGTAGGGGCCTACTTTTTAAAGGCAAAGGCTATCCAGCCCCCAAAACAGCATGGGGGCATCGGATGCCATGCCTCTGCATACCCTGACAGCCGTGCGCATTTAACCGTGTGCTGCAGGGATTTCTCAGATTTTTTGTTTTACGTGCCCTCTACTCCTTTTAAATGATTTTATATTTATTTTTAAGTTTGTATAATTTTATTTTTATTTTAGATTTGGTTTTTTCTTGTAAGTTATAAGTTGTAAGTATAATATAATGTGATAAACATATATAATAATTTTTTATATAAATATAATTATATTAATATATATTGTAAAATTATATACAAAGGCTATCCAGCCCCCAAAACAGCATGGGGGCATGGGATGCCATGCCTCTGCATACCCTGACAGCCGTGTGCATTTAACCGTGTGGGATTTCTCAGATTTTTTGTTTTACGTGCCCTCTATTCCTTTTAAATGATTTTATATTTATTTTTAAGTTTGTATAATTTTATTTTTATTTTAGATTTGGTTTTTTCTTGTAAGTTATAAGTTGTAAGTATAATATAATGTGATAAACATATATAATAATTTTTTATATAAATATAATTATATTAATATATATTGTAAAATTATATATTTAAAATATATTTTATATATTGTAATAAATGTGATATATAATATATTTATAAATTTAGGTTTTTTTTTTCTCTAATATATTTATATATTAACATACCTATATTTAAAAAATAAATGTAATGTGCGGGAGAGATATATTTGTGGAGGCACCTATGATATAAATAAAATCAAATAATCACTCTAAAGTAAAAAGTAAAATAACTTAAGAGTGACAAAATAATTTAATTATAATATTAATTGAATTTTATTTATAGTTTTTTTTCATTTTTTTGAATTTTATTTACTTTTTTAAAGAGAATACCTCTTAACCTACTAAAAATATATGTAATCACCATGTTTTAAAATAGAAAAAATTAACATTAATTATTTTTGAATAATAAGTTGGTAACTATCTTGACCTAATTATATGTTATGTGTTTTTATGGATCATTAAATATACTAAAAAATATGTATTCAAAAATATGTTTAATAAATTAATCAATTTTATTTCATTGATCTAAATAATCAAAGTTCATAATATTTTATTTTTAACATCTCAAGTGTAAAAGTGCTTCTGATTTAACTATGTGCAAGTTTTAATCACACTAATATAATGTATTAGTATATCATGTTATAAATGGAAACATATTAGTTTAATTAAAATATATCATTAAATTATAAAGGGTTGTGAGCCATTTTTTTTCAATTAAGTTTAAACCTACACTTTCTTTTTTCATTTCTCTATTTATAATTAGTCTATTTTTTCCATCCAATTTATTCTATGATTTAATCCTATTTACTTCTCCTTTTAACTCTTATGCTCTCCTACTCTTAGTTTTTTTATTCACGATGCAATGTGTAAGACTTTAAATTATTTAGGGTTACAGTTAGGGTTGGGGTTAGGGTTAGAATTAGGATTAAAGTTAGAGATAGAAATAAAATTAGGATTACAATTAGGGTTAGTGTTAGGGTTGGAGTTAGAATCAAGATTAGCATTATGGTTAGGGTTAGATGTAGAATTAGAATTAGGGTTGGATTTAATGTTAGTATTAGGATTACTGCTAGTATAAGGATGAGGATTAGTGTTAGGGTTACGGTTAGGTTATAGCTAGGGTTATGTTAGATCTAGGGTTCATTTAAGGTTAAGGTTATAGCTAGGGTTATGATAGATCTAAGGTTCATTTAGAGTTAATATTATGATTAAAATCTAACCCTAACTTGATTAAAAATTTATCTTAATCCTAACCATGTAATTGAATCTAAAAGAAAAAAATATATGTTAGATTGTTAAAATAAAATTAAAATTATAGATTGATATAATAATATTATAAATTATATAATTATATAATATATTATAATTTAAGTATAATATATTTTTTCTTTAAGTATATATTTTAATATATTATATTATTATATTATGTTATAAAATCATAATATTATATGTAATATATTGTAATAAATGTGATATATAAATGTATTAGAGAAAAAAAAATTAAATTTATAAATATATTATATATCTCATTTATATAAATATAATTATATTAATATATCTTGTAAAATATATTTATAAACTTAGGTTCTTTTTTCTCTAATATATTTATATATCAGATTTATTACAATATATTTATATAAATGAGATATATAATATATTTATATATTTATAAATTTAATTTTTTTTCTCTAATATATTTATATATCACATTTATTACAATATATTATATATAATATTATGATATTATAACATAATATAATAATATAATATATTAAAATATATACTTAAAGAAAAAATATATTATACTTAATTATAATATATTATATAGTTATATAATTTATAATATTATTATATCAATCTATAATTTTTATTTTAGATGTTTAAATATTATTTTTATTTTATTTTAACAATCTAACATATATATTTTTCTTTTAGATTCAATTACATGGTTAGGATTAAGATATATTTTTAATCAAGTTAGGGTTAGTTTTTAATCATAATATTAGCTCTAAATGAACCTTAGATCTATCATAACCCTAGCTATAATCTTAACCTTAAATGAACCCTAGATCTAACATAACCCTAGCTATAACCTAATTGTAACCATAACACTAATCCTCATCCTTATGCTAGCAGTAATCCTAATACTAACATTAAATCCAACCCTAATTCTAATTCTACATCTAACCCTAACCATAATGCTAATCTTGATTCTAACTCCAACCCTAACACTAATCCTAATTGTAATCCTAATTCTATTTATATCCCTAACTTTAATCCTAATCCTAACCCTAACCCCAACCCTAACACTAACTGTAACCCTAAATAATTTAAAGTCTTATACATTGCATCCTAAATTAAAAAACCAAGGGTAGGAGAGCATAAGAGTTAGAAGGAGCAATAAATAGGATTAAATCACAAAAGAAATTGGATGGAAAAAATAGACTAATTATATATAGAGAAATGAAAAAAGAAAGTGTAGTTTTAAACTTAATTGAAAAAAAATGGTTCACAACCCTTCATAATTTAATAATATATTTTAATTAAACTAATATGTTCCATTTATAACATGATATACTAATACATTATATTAGTGTGATTAAAACTTGCACATAGTTAAATCAGAAGCACTTTTACACTTGAGATGTTAAAAATAAAACATTATGAACTTTGATTAATTAGATCAATGAAATAAAATTTGTAAATTTATTAAACATATTTTTGAATACATATTTTTTAGTATATTTAATGATCCATATAAACAGAGAACATATAATTAGATTGTGTGAGCTTTTTTGGATCAACGTTTCGGATCACACTCCGTGATCCATCATCAGGATAGAGAGTTCAAGGAGATGAAAGTGGTTTGTTGCAGACCCAACAGGTATAAAAAGAGGCAGAAAGATGAAAGAGGTTCCAAAAAGCCCAAGGCCCAAGAGATGACAGGAAATAATCCATATAAACAGAGAACATATAATTAGGTCAAGATAGTTACCCACTTATTATTCAAAACTAATTAATGTTAATTTTTCTTATTTTAAAACATGATGATTACATATATTTTTATTTTTAGTAGGTTAACAAGTATTCTCTTTAAAAATGTAAATAAAATTCAATTAATATTATAATTAGATTATTTTGTTACTCTTAAGTTATTTTACTTTTTACTTTAGAGTGATTATTTGATTTTATTTATATCATAGGTGCCTCCACAAATATATCTCTCCCACACATTACATTTATTTTTTAAATATAGATATGTTAATATATAAATATATTAGAGAAAAAAAAAAACCTAAATTTATAAATATATTATATATCACATTTATTACAATATATTAAATATATTTTAAATATATAATTTTACAATATATATTAATATAATTATATTTATATAAAAAATTATTATATATGTTTATTACATTACATTATATTATACTAACAAGTAAAAAACCAAATCTAAAATAAAAATAAAATTATACAAACTTAAAAATAAATATAAAATCATTTAAAAGGAGTATGTGGGCACGTAAAACAAAAAATCGGAGAAATACCTGCAGCACACGGTTAAATGCGCACGGCTGTCAGGGTATGTAGAGGCATGGCATCCGATGCCCCCATGCTGTTTTGGGGGCTGGATAGCCTTTGCCACATACTAAATGCGTATTCGCCATGACTATTGACTCTGTGAATGCCTCCCTTGTTGACTACTAAATGCATCCAAATTTTGAAAAAGATTTCCCACCAACCATGTTTTCATTTATAGTCTGACACAAGGCTTTTGGAGGACTTTGACGAAGTTGAGTTGTACACATGAAACGGTATCTTTTTCCACCGCACATTCAACTGGTGGTTTATCTTGTACGTAGCCCATCCGTAGTAAACGTTAAAGTACTTTTTGAACATGGTAAGACAACCAGAAAAAAGCTTCAGAAAATTTGTTTGTTTCGATGGAGTTAAATTCTACTCCAACAGATGCTTCCGTGTAGGGCTGATTTTCTTTGTTAAATAGACCGACTTGAAATGTTGACTCCGCTCGCACAAGATATTTATGGCAAATGAGTGATGCGTCCTTCATCCATGGAGACTTCTGACTTACACAATAATTCAAATGCTCTCTTTTACTTCCGTGTGTTATACGTGAGCAAACAAACAAATTACAAATTAATTCCGTCGTTCCCCACACGCAGCAAAGCAAGTCAAGTCAACAAAGATTGGGGAAATCATTATTCATCAAAATAATTATCAAATAGATTGATATAACATCTTATAATTTTTAATAAATTAATGGTTTTTAATGAATCCATCAATGTTAAGTTTTGTTGAGTAAGTTTGAGATTGTATCTTGGACGATTTTTCGATTCTTGACTCTCAAATAATAGGTTTCAGCTAAGGCCCATTTTCTTGTATCAGGGAGCTAAACAAAACATTTCTATGGATTCAATATAAATCTCTCTAACAACAAAAATATATTATCTTCTTCTATGATGATACAAATGATGAGACATGCCTCCCACCTAGTGCAAATATGATAATGATAATAACTTTTATTCTAACTACATTTTTTTTGATAATGTGCCCTTTATTAGTCTTAATTATTTGATCATATTAAAATAACTAAAATAATGTAATTAATTTATTATAGTTATTTAATATCTATTATTAATTAAATTATTTAGTAATTTTTCATTTATTTAATCATCAAAATAAAATAGTTTTGATTAAGATTAAGTGGGAAGGGCGGAACCCAAGACAAAATAACCATAGAGTAAATACAAAGGCGTTTCACAAGGAATGAGACATCATGAAAACAAAAGAAACATAAACTAAAAAAGAAAAAGAGTACCAACAACCAATAACAACAAAAACATGACTAGCCAAATACCAACAACTCGGGGATACCAGTTATTGTTCGCCAAGAAGTGGAGGCCTTTTATAGCTTGCCACTCCTTGGTAAGGAACTGCAGCTTGTCCTTGAAAGACATGAGGATCTTTTTTTTAGTTTTCTCCATGGAGACAGACAGAGCTTTGTCGATAGATTTACCTTTTTTGTTAGAGCTAGAAAGGGGGTAACAAGAGCTTCATCCCTTGCTCTCTTTGCATGATAGTTATTTAGATCATATTGAAACAATTTGATGGTAATTGTAGTAGTCTTTACTATTTCTTTACTATAAACAAAAATTTCTTGCAAATTGAGCATAATTTTATCTTGATTGCTTTGAAGACTAGAAACCTCCTTTCTAAAAATCATGCAATCCTCTAGAGACCTGACAACTACTTTTATGTCCCCAAACTTATTTCCCAACTCTTCCCATTTTTCAAATGTCTCAACCATTCCTTTCATCAAATCCCATTATTCCACATTTCCCTCCTCTCTAGGCCAATCCATTATCTTTTTCAAAATTATAGTGTCTCCAAATTTTGGATCTTATTCTTGGCCATGAGTAATTGTGTAAGCTTCTATTTGAAGATGTCATTTTCAATGCTTGTTTCTTTGCACATATCATTCACTTTCTCACATAGATAGACACAATTCTTGCAAGGGTCTAGAGAGTCCAAAGGATCAACCTTCATGTCCTGAGCACATAACTCGTTTTGAGGAGAGGGAGAGGGACTAGCAAAGAAGCCACAATGCAAAGGAGAGTTCATCAAATCAAATAATTATCCATTTTAAAATATCAAATCACAAATAGAATAAGTTCCTATATTGTTATATCATGTATAAACAACACTCTTCTTTCCCATTATCTAATCATTACTATACCTCTAGTGTTAAAAATTGTCATCCTTCACAATTTCTTATTAGGTTTAGATCCCCTTTTTGTGCTTGGACCTAATTATGCATTAATTACATGTTTTACAAACATATTTAGAAAATTAAACATTGAGAAACAAAAATAAGAATTTAATATTTTTCCCTAACACTTTTTGATTTCGAAAAAGTGGATCTAGTCCACAGTGAACCATGCCCTAGGACACCTCTTTTGGATCGAAATTTGAATATGTCAGTGTGGATAATTTATTATTTGAATTTCCAATTTCAATTGTCAGTCGTCGACATTTGAATTTAGGGAAATTAGAATTACATATAAATACAAAGTATTTTCACCATTTTAATCCTAGCATTTTAATCAAGAAAATTGAGCATACTAAAAAGTATTCAAGAGTAGTCCAGTGTAGAATTATAAAAATAATAGTAGCATTCATTCATGTCAAGCATCATGTCAAGTTTCAATCATGTATTTATCTAAGTTTATTCATGTTTTGTGATCATTTTTTTGTGAGCACTAACACTTGCAGGACTTCAATCAAGCTATCAAATTCTCCTTGAAGGTGATGATTATATGACTTTATTCCATCAAAGAAGGTAGATTTGAGTGGAGATTTAAAAAAAAAAATCATTACTTGTTATCATTTAGCCTCTACTAGATATTAGCGATAGGTAATCTCTATTTTATTCCATCACCACAGACATTTTTCAAACAACGTCTGCCTGCCAGTCCTGAGGGCAACCTCCTGTCCCTATCCAGTCTGAAATCCCAGCAACATGTTGCCTGTCCAACGTGTCCACACAGAAAACCTGTCTTAACACCAAAGGTCCCATGAGCAGCTCCTGCACACCACCCACATAGTTTAACTTCAGCCTCAGACTAGGCTCTGGTGGTTCACCTTCTACATTTCTATATATTCTATTTTGTCTCTGTTGTTTCTTAAATTTTAGAAATCATGTAACTACTACATTTTCATAGTTTACATAGTTAGATTATTTTATTATTCAAATTTCATCAATTTATCAATTCACAATAACCACAATCACACCACAAATAGAAGGATTAGAACATTGATCCATCCAATTTACCAATTCATGAAAATTGCATTGCATTTTGCATCCAAAAGACATCTAGGGTTAGTTTTAATCATTGGAAAGTATATTTAGATGAGGCTTGCATTAATAAATCTAAATTAGGTCATATTAAATCTAAAATCAACTCTAGAAGGGTTCAAAACATTCATTTAGGCATTTACATATAGTGAAAAAGAGGAAAAAGTGCATTGTTATTATTGCCAAAAAACACAAAAAGATATCAATTTCTAGATTTGTTAGGTTAGGATCACTAAGTTGCTATACTTTAAAATCTAAAAATGATATTTTCAATTGCATCATTGGTTAAAGGTTTTGAAAATTACATGCATAGTTGGCTTTCATATTGCAAAATCATAAATTTGTTAATTTCTAGAAATTTATTTACTGTTAGGCTCAAACAATCACAAAATAGGATACTTAAAAAATGTAGAACATGTCCAAATTTTGAATTGAGTAAAATTTCCATACCAATCTAGGGTGCATTATGCCCTAAAATATTCAAAATTCACTTAGATTTGGATCACAAAATTGTCTTTGTGTTTTTTGTGTAGTTCTTCTCTCCGATTTTGCATGCTCTATTTGGTTTGTTGTGTTGGAAGTCTATGTAGTTTATGTTTTCATTGATGTAAATAGATCTATGTTGTTACATTGATGTCAACCTTAGAGATGCTTTATATTGTCACTAGTAGTCTCACTGGTGTCCACCTCTAGTGTTGCCTTGATAAGCATGTGTGTAGTTGAGTTGATGTATTGTAGTTGGTTTGGTTGTGATGATGAAGTGTTGCAGATGATCAAATGATTTTTGTGGTGCTTGGTTTCCAAGTTCTTTGAGAAAAAAATAATAAAAGAGGAAATAATGGGTAAAGAGTGTTTAGTGTAGCAGAGTAGTTTTCTAGTTGTTGCTTTAAATTTATTCTATATTGAATTTGTGCCTAAGTAGTTCAAATATGTTGATTAGAGATGTTCAGAGGTGTTATATCCATAGTTTCTTGTTTTGGATCCTTGTGTAGAGAAAGTTTTGTTCACCAGTGTGTGAACTGTGAAAGTAGTGTTGTCTACGAGAAGTGGTTTTTCTCTGCGTTTTTCTATAGTGTGGTTTCTAGCCTTATGAGTCTAAGGGTGTGATTATATTGCTCATATCTATCTTCTATTTTAGTTGTTTGAGTTTTGTTGCTTTGCAAGGTTGGAATCATTAGTTACAATATGTACAAGGTTAATTGGTTGTACATAATGAGTATGTTCTTTAGGTGAAAGTTGTTGTGAAGGATTTTTTGGATTTCAAGGTGTATATTCTAGATTGTGTTCAAGTGATGTGTGTGGTCCATGAGTCATCTTTAGATAAAAGGAAGAATTTACTTAAATGCTTAATGGTGTTAACACGGGTTCCATCAACCTTAGGTGTTTACACTAATTATAGAAATGCTTTGGTGTTTGTGGAAGCATGGTGTGGCATGTATGCATGGATTTAGGTCCAAGTTAAGGTGTGATGTGGTCCTTCTTCCTTCCTCTCCACTACAAGAATGTTTTGGTGCTGACCTAATTTGAATTTGCACATTTGAGGTGCATATATGACCTTGTAAATTGTTTTCAAGGTTGAGGATAGTGAACAAAAGGGAAATAGGATAGGGTTCCACCTTTAGGGAGATGGAATTGGACCTATTTCACACTTTAGTTCATCAGAAAACCTAGATCCCTCAACCAAGTGACTTGATTGAGGAATGGCTAGTGGGTTCCTAATGTAATTAGACAAGGGTTCACTATTAAATGAAGCTTCAAAGGAGAAATGAAAACACTCATGTAAAAACCCCAAAAAATTGAAAGCATGAAATCATATTGACAAATAGAATGAAATAGAAAATTACTTGGAGGAGTGGAGAGGAAAAATCAAGGTTTGTAAACCCTAGAAATTGTTGTCTCAGATTTCACCAGGACTAATATGCCTGGTTGGGCAATTTAGTCCCACTCTAGGGTTTTAGGGGTAGAATTTGGAATCTTCTGATGACTGATCAAGATTTGTAGAAAGATGGAAAAAATGGGTATACTGGGACTAATATGCTAGGTTGGGCGTATGAGTTTTGTTATTAGGATTTGAGTAATATTTTTGTAGGCTCTAGTGATCTTTTGTAGCTTCCCACTTGTCCAATCTTTAGGTATGAAAGTCTGAATTCTTGTCTATAGGTGAGTTTATGTGAAGATGACAAACTCTAGACAACTTTGAAAACTTTTGCAACTTTTCCTCCAAAGGATCTTCAATCTCCAATTCACCTAGATCAAACCCTTGAAATGAAGACTACAAACTTGTGTTAAAATGCTTCAATGGATGTGGATCTTGACTCTTGATTGAATGATTGAAACTTTATCTTGAATGCTTTCTTGAATCGTGAAAGCTACATCACAAATGTTAGCTCACAAACACACATGATGCATGAAGACTTTGAAATGATGCTTGAATGTTGAATGTTTCTCCAATGCTTGATGATTTTCTATTGAATGCTCTTAATATCATAAACTTTCCTTAGGAATGCTCTCTTGAAAATATTAGATGACTTGGAAACTTGCTAGTTAGGAGAAACTTAATGAAATGACCTTGTATTTATACTTTCTTATGCTCAATTTCCCAAAATTACAACACTACAAGCCAACATTTAGAAATTGAATCTAAGGATAATAGAATCTGACCAAGAATTTGAATTAAAATAGATCCTAGGTTAAAGTGGGACACATATGGCACATTGGGCGTATGAGTCCTAGAGGCTTAAACCTGGGACATGGATTTCAAGAAGTGTTATGTTCAATGTGACATTTGAAATCAGGGCCTAAGACCTAGGAAGGACCCATACACCCAGATGGGCACATATTGGTCCAAGATCCCTAAATCTCATACACATAGCCAAAAACATTAAATTATGATTTTCCATTTATTAAATGTCAGGATTATCCTTAGAAAAATGTATTTAACTAGGCTTGTGGATGCAAAATAGGACCAATTAATACATAAATAAGCCAAATTTTAATAGGGAGGACCCATACAAGTGTGAAAATGTAAAGGGATACATTTTTCTAAACTACATTTCTCCCCCACTTTAGTGAGAGGATGACCCTGTGTCAAACTTACACTAAAGTAGACAAATTTGCAACAAGAGGGGTCTAAGTGTAAAAATGCTAGTGAGATAGGATGGTAACGATCAAGAAGGGATGATCAAGCCCCTTGGATTGAGATCCTATGGAAAACCAACGTAGGCACAAAATAACATGAATGTGAATGATGTATGAAGCAACAAAAAGATACAAGCATACACTATCAAAGACATAAAGAAGAAAGAAAAGGAAAAAGAGGGTGAATCAAGCCTCGACAGTTTGTCCAAAAATATTTTAGAACTGGAACACAATGTACACTATGCAAACAAAAAAAATGATCACATAGGCTAGTGGAATCCAGTATCCACTAGGTGAGCCCCCAGAAAGGTGAGAAACACACATATTTGGTATGTGCCGACACACACAAGCAAGCGGCTATGGGAAATTCATGTCTATGGTCGGCTCCCATACGTACTAACCATACCAAAGATATACCTCCTAATAACTTTGATAAGGCACCACACAACATGAATAATGGGATTCATAAGGCAAGAAAAACTTCATATGCTAACACCCATGAACAAATAGGATGGCTCCACAAGCAAGAAAATTGTGTTATGCAAAGTGGCCATATAATGATTATTGTAAATGTGAAATAGTGTAAGGTACATTCAAAGAGGGGTTTTTCTTAGTTCATGTAAGATATCAACCTAGGGCACATTGTGCCTAATATCTCCAAGAGAAGACTAATTGAAGAATAGAAGATTCGCAGCTTAGGGAATGCACTCCACTTAGAATTTCTACTAAGAGGAATACAATATGCTAAGAGAGATCATGCTCTTGAAGGACATCAAACCCAATGGCATCACAAAGAGAAAGACACTGTCGCATGAAGTAAAAAGGCCACACAATGAAACATGAGTTGTAATTGAAATGCAAAAGAATAATACCAATGTATGCCCACACTTTTAAAAAGAAATCACTAAACACCATGTCATGATCAATTAATTTAAAGTAGCAAATGATAAATGCTAACAATAAAGAGGACATGATAGATTATTTGGAAATCCCTATGCCATTTCATATGTTCCCAAATGAAGCTACATCATGAAAATGGGTTTCCCCCAAAATGAAATCCCAAAATCACATAAGGTATCCATGGATTCAGGGTCTGTACGTTTTTGCTACAATGTTGTTATAGAGCTCAAAAAATTCATCATTCCCCAAATACTCATGGATCAAGGAAGAATGACACAAATATATTGAAAACAAAGAAAATATTTTTAGTCAACATGGGAGAGACCTAAATGTCTCGACGCCTTGCGTTATCCCGAAAAAGAAAACACAAGATGTCAAAGAAAAGATAAAAGATAATCTTTTGGGTCAACATGGAATAGACCTAAATGTCTCAACACCTTGTGTCATCCCCAAAAGGAAAACACAAGACAAAAAAAGATAAAAATTTATGGCATATAGAATAATGTAGATACAAATAGAGGAATGTCACAAAGAGAGAGATACTTCAAATAGAATGGTATGGGAGATCACATTACTCACATGAAATCACACACATAACATGAAAAAGAAAATGAAGACAAGACTAGTAAGGAACATGCATCCCAATATTGTTCATCATATGTGAAAGGAAAACAACTAGCCAAAGGGACAATAGCAAGTGTGGTACTAGGAGCATCACCAAGTTAAACATGTGTTGAGTCACCCTTTTTAGGATGAGAATCACATTTTTTATCGTTTAAGCTCATGGAAGAAGAAAACAATAAATTATATTCATTATGCACTTCCTCATAAATTTTAGCAATCTCATTGTCATTTTCCAAGTTAATCATAATGGGAGGTAGAATGATAATGTCCAAAGAAGGTGCTAGTCCTTGTTGTGGTTGTGATATAGGATCTTTTTGTTTTGGCGAAGAGGGAGAATCATCATGTATTGCTTCACTTGAGTTTGGATGTTGAATTTTTTTTTTTGTTCTCTTTGTTTAACCTTCGAGCAATAGCACGGTGTCTATGCCTATGCTCTCTAGCATTTCTATTCCTTTTTCTATGATTTTAAAGTTGTTTTTGTGTAGGAGTGGGTTTATCAACCATAGGTTTATTTTCTTCCCTTAGGGGAGGAACGAAAGGAACTAGGGGAGGCTATTCAACTACCTTCTCTTTAGCTTTGTAAACTTGTTTTATCTTGGGAGGCACCACAAGATTGTTTTGGTTCTCTCTTGGTCATTTGTAGGAAATAGGTAAAGGCTATGTCTTGGGTTGGTTTTGGTTACTTTGAAGGGATTTTGGTTAAATCATGGTTTTGTCAAGGATAGGAGGCTCAATCATGGGTTGAGGTATGTTTTGAAGGGATAATTCTGCTATTCATTTTTCCTTAAACTTTTGATAGGATTTGAAAAATAAATCTCAATGAGATTTAATCAGTTCAATAGGATCGGGCCAAAATAAATCCAATGAGAAATTCCCATGGGAAGACATAGGATTAAAGCCACTATAGCGCACAATAAATATCTCATCATCAAAGGGAAAATTTAAACATCTATGCACAACCGATGGGAGGACTTCCATGGATTGTAGCCATTGATAACCAAGCTTCACATAGAATTGATCCAACATTGGGATGATGGATAATGACACATCTAATTATTTTGGTCCAAATTTTAAAGGAAGAGGGATCGAACCTATCATAGGGCATGCAAAACCATTATGTGTTTTTATCCATGATTTCAGTTTATCATATGTATCTTGATAGAATTCATGCACAAGTAAGAATTATTTAGTGATCTCATTCTCTACATGGATGGGATCAATTAATATTCCATTAGTAGTCATGTCATTCATTCGACCGACTATGTAAAGAGGACCATTAGGTACCTTTCTAATTATATATTTTGATGAGAAAGCAATGTCAAGAGCTATTTTAGTTTGTCCCTTATGAGGTTAAATTTTGATCAATCCAACCATTTTATCCATAGACTTAGTTAATTATTATCCATGTTGTCATCATCTGTGTCAACATTCATCACATTAGTCTTAGTTTTACTAGCTTTAACAAATGAAATATTATGATTTGGCATGGGGTTGTTAAAGATTTGCAGGTTTTAGTTGGGAGGGGAAATGAACTTATAAACTTAATCATTGAGACCACCAATTTGAATATGATTGGAATCAATGAGGTCTTTCACCATGTGTTTAAGACACAATTTTTTGTATCATTTCCATTTTGATGGTGAAAATGACAATAGGAATTTGATCTAAAGTTTATATGTAATGGCTTGGTAGGATTAGGAGCTTTAATGGGAGCTAAGTTAATCAAGTTATTTTATAGAAGTTGTAACATGCTATTATGGAGGGTATTAGGTAAGGGAGTAAATTGTCTATTTGGATCCCCAAATGTAAAAGGGTTCATCTTCTTTATAGCAGCCAGTTGGGTATCAACATGTTGGGTTGGTTGAGGAGGATTTAGTTGAAGAAAGTCTTTATTTTTTTTCCTAAAAGATTGGTAGTTGTTTTGAGTTGTGGATTTAGAATTTTTAGGATGGCTAGAGGTGGGTTTTATTTCACGACTACTAACCAAGATTTGATAATCATGAAGGGCGATACACAAGTGTATGAAGGAAGGAAATTTTATCATGCCAAGCTTATCTTGCATCTCAGTTTGTAAGTTCTCAATGAAAATTTGTTGAAGATGAAGATCGAGAATATTTATGTCGATTTGGGAATAAAGAAATTGGTAGAGTGAAATGAATCCAATAACCTTTTCATCATCGTTTTGCTTAGATCTCACCAAATCAGGTTAGGTCATCTTAAGATTCATGTGCACTTGGAAATGGTTGATAAAGGCCTCAAAAAGTTCATTGAATGAATGAATTGAGTTGTTCAGTAATGAGGAAAACCATTCTAAAGCGGTATCTTTCAAGGACCTAGATAAAAGCTTAGCCAATAGATTATCTTCAAGGAAGAAATCATTGCATAAGGTGGTGTAAGAAAAAACATGGTTAGAAGGATCTCCCTTCCTTCATATTTCTCAAACCTGGGAATCATTATACCTTGTGGTATTGACATTCTTAATATCTCCAAGGGTAAGGGATTGCTTCTGACATAGTATGAAGGTTGGCCATTATGGTTTTGGTTTATGGTGGAAATTTTGCATTGAAGGGATGAAACATTTTGTAAGATTTGGTTAAGGATGGCATCATTGGTTATGTTTTTGGATGGAGGTGTATATTTGTTTGAGGGGAAATCGAATGGAACACTTATGGGAGGTAAAGTGGTAGGAGATATGATGTGATCAATGCCACAAAGGTACAAGGAGTGCTAGTGGAAATATGCAAGGTAGGAAATACATTACTATTAGGTTGCATTGTTGTGGTAACTTGAGGGTTGGTGTAAGTAGGAATAGAGGCAATGATTGTAGGAGGAATTTGGGTTCCTCCTTGACTTTGATCATTGTTTGAAGTTTGAGTAGAACTAGTCATTGAGGTAAGATATTTTCCAAAAAATTGAGCTAAGTTACTGACAATCTCTATTCCTTTTTCACTTTCAATCATTCGATGTATGTTATCTATGGTAGGAATAGCAGTGTTGGAAATGTTTTCAGCACTTACCAAGTTTTTTAGATGTCCCAGTTATTCATGGATTTGGATTAGGTTTTCTTGAGGGACACTAGTAACCATTGTTTCAACACTTTCATACTCCTTGAAGGTAAAGAGTTGTCAATGGTATGGTCTATACTTAGTGCGCTAGTGTTAAGAGTATGATTGAAAGAGATAGATAACCCAAGATCCATGATGAGTGTGTTATTGTAGGATGACATGAGTCTTGAACTATGTCTCACTATAGTATTAGAAATAAGACACCAAGTTGTAAAGATCATATAAGGGTCAATCAAAGAAGGATAATGAATGTGAGATAAAGGCAATGAACACAAGATAAATGATATGCTTTAATTCTAATTCTTATGTTTACAAATGCACTTGTAATGAAACCAATTTTGAAAAGATTGCCAATGACAATAATTCTGCAAACTGACATAGTAATGTAAAGACAATAGCCAGAAGAACAGATGAAAAGATTTTCATGTTATAAAATGCATATTTAGTCCTAAATAGGGACTAATATGCCCAACTAGGTGTATGAGTCTCACTTAGGGGTTTCGATAGTTTCAGATAGTGAAAAACAGTTAGCACAAAATACCTTGAAATCTCCAAGAAAGACCTATACATGGACTAAATCGCCCAAGTGAGCGAATGAGTCCAAAATTAGCATTTTTAAGACTAAATCAACAAATTCTAATTTTATTTCAATGTGTCTCAGTTGTATTCTCAATTGACTATTTACAATTACAGATTTATAGTGAAATTGAATGATGCAAAATGCAAAAATGCAACCTTTATGCACTTTTCACTAATGCAACATTTAGAAGTCCTAAATGCAATTCAACTAATGAAAATCTAATGAAAAGTTAATGCAACCTAGATTTAGGACTATAATGTTCTCCACATCAGAAATTCAAGTGTCTAAAGGTCGAGTTCACCAAAAAAAACAAAATGGAAATAGGATAGGGTTCCACCTTTTGGGAGATGGAATTCGACCTATTTCACACTTTAGTTCATTAGGAAACCTAGATTCCTCAACCAAGTGACTTGATTGAGGAATGGCTAGTGGGTTCCTAATGTAATTATATGGGGGTGCACAATTAAATGAAGCTTCAAAAGAGAAATGCAAACACTCATGCATAAACCATAGAAACTTGAAGCATGAAATTAGATTGACAAACAAAATGAAACAAAAAAAGTACCTGGAGGAGTGGAGAGACCAAAAAAATGTTTGTAAACCCTAGAAATTATTGTATCAAATTCAACTGGGACTAATATGCCAAGTTGTGTGATTTAGTCCCACTCTAGGCTTTTTGGGGCATAGTTTAGAATCTTCTCATGACTGATCATGATCTATAGAAAGATGGAAAAGAGGGGTATACTAGGACTAATACACCAGGTTGGGTGTATGATTCCTATTATTAGGATTTTATTGATACTTCTATAACCTCTAGTGATCTTCTATAGCTTCCTTCCTATCCAATCTTTAGGTCTGAATTCTTGAAGACTTTTGCAAATTTTCCTTCAAAGGATCTTCAAGCTCCAATTCACCTAGATAAAATACTTGAAATAAAGATTGAAAACTTGTGTGAAATAGATTCAATGGATGTATATCTTGACTCTTGATTGAATGCTTGAAACTTTGACTTAAATGCTTGCTTGAATCATGAAACCTACATCACAAATGTTATCTCACAAACACACATGATTCATGAAGACTTTGACATGATGCTTGAATCTTGAATGTTGCTCCAAATGCTTGATGATTTTCTCTTGAATTATCTTAATCTCATAAACTTTCCTTAGGAATGCTCTCATGAAAATCCTAGATGACTTGGAAACTTACTAGTTAGGAGAAACTTAATGAGATGACTTTGTATTTATACTTGTTTATTATTAATTTCTTGAAATTACAACACTACAAGCTAACATTTAGAAATTGAATCTAAGGATAATAAAATACCACCAAGAATTTGAATTAAAATAGGCCCTAGGTTAAAGAGGGACTCATACACCAGGTTGGCCGTATGAGTCTCAGAGGCTTAAACCCAAGACAAAGATTTCAAGAAGTGTTATGTTTAATGTGACATTTGAAATTAGGGCCTAAGACCTAGGGAGGACCCATCACCCATATGGGCGTATAGGTCCCAGATCCCTAAATCTGGAACACATAGCCAAAAACCTTAAATTATGATTTTCCATTTATTAAATGTCAAGATTATCCATTATAGAAAAATGCATTTAACTAGTCTTGTGGATGCAAAATAGGACCAATTAAGGCATAAATACGCCAAATTTTATTAGGGAGGACCAAACAAGTGTGAAAATGTAAAGGGGTAGATTTTTCTATACTATAGAAAATATATATATGTGTTGATTTGATAAAGGATGTGTGAATGAAGTGTGTGTGTTGTGAATTGTGATGTGAAGTGCAAAAGTACAAAGTACAGTGTGAGATTTAATGAATAAGACTATTGGAAGTAGCAAGAAAAATATGTTTTCATTCTTTAGAGAGAGTGTGAATGTATTGGTGGTGCAGTGGTGGATCTTTTATGTTGCTCTGAGATGGACTTCCCATAGTAACAATCTTATTTCTTCTTTTCTATAATATAGCAAAGAGTCCTTGGTAGTGAGCCCTTCGATAGTGAGCCTTTTGTATTTAGTGTTGTAATTACTTTATATTGTGAGCTAATCCTCACCATGGTTTTTCTCCTCTTGGGTTTTCCACATAAATATGGTGTTCTTGTATGTATGGTGTTGATGTGTTTTTATTTCTGTTATTGAATTTCATGCTAAATCAATATAAAAGATTAAGGGTTGATAAGGATCTAAATGTCATTGAGGTTTTTGATGGTTTAATGAACAACTGATTTAGCCCCCCTCAATTGTCTTGTGCATTCAACAATTCATATCTAAGCAATTTTCCTTAGAAGAAAGCTTAATTGCTTGAGGTAGATCTAGGATGGTGTACAAGAAGGAGTCTCCTTTGTTTGATGGATCGGATTATGCATTTCGGATGACTAGCTTGAAAGGTTTTCTTGTTTCTCTAGGGTTTGGAGTTTGGAAGTCAATTGAATTTGGATATATCCCACCCAAAAAAGGTGTGAGGATTGGTTATGAGATCAAGGATTATGAGAACAATGGTACAAAGAACTTAGGTATGCTCTTTTCAGTGGCCTTTCTAATTCTAAATTTGTGAAGGTGATGAATTAGAAAACTGTTAGTGAGATTTAGAAAAATATGGGAAGTATTGATGGAGATGAAAAAGTCAAGCAAGTTATGACATGTAGAACCTAAATGAGTTTGAAAACCTACAGATGTTAGAGGATGAAGATATTACAAGCTACATGCATAAAGTGGACAAAGTTGTCAATTCCATCAGAGGACTTGGTGGAAAACTTGAAGAAGATAAGGTGGTAAAGAAGGTACTACAAACTCTACCTAAATCTTATATTCATAAAGTTTCTGCCATTGAAGAAGCTCATAATTTTAATCAGAATTCTAGAGATTAGTTTTTTGCTGCTTTAACTACCTTTGAATTGAGAGAGTTTGGTCTATGTGATTCAAATAATGAGACTACTTTTAAAGTTGGAAAAGCTAAAAAGAAAGAGGAATCAGATCAGGATGATGTTGATGATGTGGAAGAAAAATTTGTGAGAAGATTGAAAAAGCACATTGGAAAATGCACAGGTAAGTTACCTTTCAAATGTTTCAATTGTGGAAAGATTGGCCATTATGCTTTAGGATATCCTGCCAAAGTTTCAAAAGATAAATATAAGGAGAACAAAGGTAAGTCAGTTAAGAGAAGTTATTATGTTAAAAAAATATTCCAGTATATCCGAGGATGAATTTTATTACCTTGATGATGAGGATAATTAATTCTTGTTCATGACAATAAATGTTGGGACTAATTCTACTAACTCTGAGAGATGCATGAAGGAAAGTAATCTAGAAATAGGTCGTAATATTGAAGAATTTGTGGTTACTCCTTTTCATGCTAGAAAGGAGAACTACTAGATCATTGACAAAAAATTAAAAAATCATATGATTTGTGATAAGAGTAAGTTTGTTAAAGGGTATGTGAGGGATCATCATGGAAAAAATAGGTCCTTAAGTGGCGAAAAATTCAAAAAAATTAGAGATAGGTAATTTGACGTAAAAATTTGAATAAGTTATCTATATTATTTAAAAAATATGTAACAATATAATCTGTAGCAAATTTAATGTAGTTTCTAAACTATCAAGTTTATTTAAAAAAATAAAATCTATTTGGTGAAAATTTGAAATTTCAATGTATTAGTACTTAAATTTAAGGGAAAAAATAAGAAGTGGGTGTCTGTCCAACCACCCAAACCACAATAAAATGATAATATTTTTTAATAAGGTTTTAGATATAAGTAGAGGACTCATGTCCCGATGTGATGCATATATTTTTGTAATTTTTTTCCAGGTAAATAATTAATTATGAATTTTTTATTACAACTTTTAAAAAATATAAAAACTCTTATGTCTGACCACCTTAACTTGGTCAAAACTTCATGAAATTAAATTTATTTAATCCTATAGTATGCGAAGTATAGAATGTAACACATGTTTCAAATTCAAAAAATCTGATACCTTTTCAAAGCTATAGATGCTTTTCAATCAACCTATCAATCAGGACTTTAGTCATAATTCAAATAGAAAATGAATAATAATTATTTATTAAAGTCAAAGTAAAGCATAATTTATATTGGTGGAAAGCTAAGAGTCTCCTTTAAAAATCCTTTTCGTTTCATTAATTTTGTGTAAAAAAAGGTCGTCAGCCACATACCCTACACATACCCATCATATCGCCACTTTTTGGCCCATCATGATCTTGCACATACCCTAAACTTGATAAATTTGAAGGAGGTCTTGTTAAGTTTGGTGATGATACATTTGCTAAGATATTTGGAAAATGTTTAATTAGTTTTGGTGGTAAGCATAATACAAATGATGATCTTTATGTTAAGGGTCTGCGACATAACCTCTTAAGTGTAGGTAAAATGTGTAGCAAAGGATATAACCTTATGTTTAGGATGATGTTGTGAGATCATAAAAGTCTTTGAAACTCTTGTTACTACAGGAAGAAGGACAAATGGAAATGTGTATTAGCTTAAGGGTGCTAATGGTATGTTCTTTATGAATCAAATCGAATCAAATCAATGAAAGTTGGTTATAGAATAGAATAATGTCTCACATCAATTTTTATTGCCTAGTGAGGATTATTTTAGTTCAAGTTGTGAGAGATCTACCAAAGATTACAAATCCTATCAATGCTATCTATAAGGAATGTCAGATTGGGAAGCAAGCTAGAAATAATTTTAAAGTCAAATAACAATCTACTACTAGTCATTTAGAGTTGGTGCATACAAACCTTTGTGGACCTACCAAAATAAGAAGTTTTCAAGGTGATAGGTATTTCATGTTATTAATTGATGATTATTCTAGAATGAATTGGGTTAGTTTTCTCAAAGAAAAATCAAAAGATCTAGATAAGTTTATGGAATTTAAAGCTATGGTTGAGAATGAAATGGATATCAAAATCAAATGTTTGAGATATGATAGAGGTGGAGAGTTCACCTCAAGTGTGTAATAGTTTTTGTGAAGATTATTGAATAAGGAGGCATTTATCATCCCTTGGGACTCCTCAACAAAATGGAGTGGTTGAAAGAAAGAATAGGACTCTTTAGGAAGCAACAAGAAAAATTATGAAAGAAGAAAACCTACCAATAGTCTATTGGAGGGAAGAAATTCATATTGTAGTTTACATACTTAATAGAGCATAAGAAAGAACAAACACTTCAAAGATTCCCTATGAGTTATGCTATGGAAGGACTCCTATTGTTAAATATTTCAAAGCATTTGAAAAAAAATTCCATATCAAAAGAGATGAAGAAAACTTAGGAAAGATTGATACAAGATCTGATGAAGGTATCTTCCTTGGATATTCTACAAAAAGAAAGGCTTACCAGTGCTACAACAAAAGGCTTAAAAAGGATTGTTGAAAGTGTAAGTGTCAAAGTAGATGAAGATATACATAAAATTTTAGTGATGATATATGGGTATGAATTAGATGAGTCCTCTTGGAGAGAAGAAGAAAAAGATGAAGGTAAGGAAAAAGAAGTATAGGTTGAAGAGGAAGAAGCTTTGGAAAGGATCCGTAAGACTCCTAAGTATGTGTAGAATAATCATTCTAAATATTAGATCATTGGTGACACAAATAGAAGTATTTAGACAACAATAAAGGTTGCTACGATAGAAGAACAAGTAAACTTATGTTTACTTTCCAAATTTGAACCTAAAACAATGATTGATTTCTATTCCACAAGAAATCTATCCAATATTTGGAATTTATTTTCCACATTCTATTGGGAAAGTCACATTATATTTCAATTGAAAAATTTGTTTACCAAAAACACCTTATAATTAATTTTGTATTTAATATCTTAGAGAAATTATAGTAATTTGATCATGTCATATTTATTTCTTAAAATTTTCCATACATATGATGAAGCCCTTAATGATTTCATCTCATCTAAATCATCCACTAAGACTCCAAAAGCTTTAAATTTTCAAAGATTAATAAACATGATAGATTAGACCACATCACAATTAATTATTTACCCTATATATAATATTCACTAAAAAACCAATTTGTTCTTGTTATAGGACCATCTTCAAAAAAAAAAAATCTCCTTGTCAAATCTTAAAATTTACAAAATGATTGAATCAATATAATCATATACAAAAAATATATCATAGAAACATCATTACCATTCCATTTATGTTACATATAACACAAGAAAGATCAAACAAGCAAAGAAAATTTTGGTCATTCCATCAACAATCCATTCTCATAGACTATTCTCCCTCCTAAACATCATTTCCCTCAACATTAAAAGTTAATCCAACAAGGTAATGATATTCGCTAACAACCTAGAAGGAGAGACAATTTAAGCTTTTTTTGGTTCTTTTGTTGTATTGAAAATTGATTAGATCTAGTGTGAATTAATTGACCTATTTAACTTTGTTATCTAATTTGAAAATACATTTTTCCATTCAAATGAAACTAAAAATTCCTAGACTAAATATATATATCTGAGAAGGGTAGAGTTTTATGCAATTGTATGAAAATTTTGGAGCTAAATTAGGAGGTCAAGGGTGCTTTCACCCTTGACTATGAAGTGAAGATCACACTTTGCAATTTTTTGGTCTAAAACCTATAGATCTACCGTCTATTATTCTACTCTGCAACCTTTTTGTCTTCATATATGAACCTATAAAATCACAACAAAAAGGGGAAATGGGTGGCTATAAGGAGTTTATCTTGGTCAAACCCTTGTTTTGGTATTTCTACCTCTTAGAAGATTGATTGATTCATTAATAAAATGTTTGTGCTCCTAACCTTAAGTGCATCCAAGGCTGTAATGATCTAAAATGATAAAAATCCTACTCAAATGTGTTAGAGAAGGATTTATAAATGACATGAATAAGATCAACCAAAGAGAAAGTAAAATACCCTTAGGAAAATCTAAATGTAGAAATGCCTTGCTTAAGGTAGCAAATAGATAAAAGTATAAGGATTAGAATACTTCAAAAATAAGTCATTAGATGCTTGAAAGAAGCCGAAGCTATCTCCAAAACCTAGATTCCATCATGTTCTTCCATTGGCATAAATTCCAATCATTGTGCTAACTTGAACATTTCTAAACTTCACTTTGTAAATCTGTAAAAATGGATGTACTTTAGTAAATATCTTCTCTATTAATTTGTTCCTCTCTTTAATTTGAAGTAATAAGTTATGTTTATATAGTGGAACATAGAAATAAATTAAAGTGTAGTCTTACTCATTTAATTTTAAGTTTTGATATTATTTTATTTCCAAGTATTGGGTTTGAATTTACATCTCCAAAATTTGAGACCAACAAAAATGGGAAATTAAATTTATCACAAAAACACCTAGACTAGGGTGCTAGCACTCCTACCCAACCCTATTGCACACATTTAAATATGATTTGGAAGTTTAGGGTCTTCTTAATCAAGACTTCTCCAAAAAATGAGCACTTGGTGAGGTCAATTTTGTGACATGATTGTCAAAGAGCTTTTTTAGGGAATCACTGACACATTCTCCCTGTAGACACTAAAAAATGTCCTAGTCTATGAGCATCATTTTTCCTTCATCTTGGTCTTCTTCCCCACATAATTAAATATTTTTTAATTATTTAATTATCTTTGATCATGTTCTTCTATTAATTAAATAGTTTTAATTATTTAATTAATTTGTCTCTCGATCTTTATTTCTACTATGTTCAATTAAATAAAATTAATTGCATCACCAATAACCCCCTTTCTTCAATAATTAAATGAATAATTATTATTTATTTAATTATTTGATTGTCATATTTCATCTATGGTTAAAGAATTATTATTAATTATTTAAAAATTTACTCACTCTTTTAATTCTTCCATTTATTAAATAATTGTCAAAATTATTTAATTGTCCTCCATGTGTCCTGTGTATTAAATAGTTAAATCAATTTAATTATTTGATGCCTCTTTTCACATGTCCTCTCATTTAATTAAAATAATTAAGCAAATTGTTTTAATTAAATGTTCCATTTCCTCTTTTTCTCAAATAAATAATTCAAATGAATTACTTATCCTCCATTTGGCCAAATATTCCTTTCTCATGAATTGATTATCTTCCAATTTTTAATTCATGCTTTATCCCTCCACTTGCTCATTAATATCTATCATAGCCATCTCTGTCATGCCCATCAACATCATAGCCCTACAGTGAATATAACATTCTTGGTGCATGAATATTCCACCGTTGATCTTGGCATCTTTGTAGAAGTTTAATCTCAACCGTCCGTTCAAATGGTTTTCTATAAAAGAAACCTTCCTCCTTCACCTTGTCGTTAACAACCACTATCTCCAACTTTCTTGCTTACTATTTGTAGGTATTTGCACAAATTCAACTACAATATGGGGAGTGTTTTCATTTGAATGCTTTCATTTTATTCCTCATTTTTTTTATATTCTCTTGTTTTGGATGAGGTTTTTACCTTAGAAGTGTTGTGGCTATCACTTTATCTAGGCTAGAATGGATTTCCCCCATCTTATATTGGTGAAGGAGAATCTTTTTCTGAGCCTATCAACAACATGCACCTTCATAAATGCTACACTTGATTCTCAAAGCATCCCCTTAAAAAGTCAAAAATACAAAAAAATTAAAAAAATGAAAAAAATAGTAAAGACAAATAATTCGTCCAAAAGTGAAAACCACTTTGGTTGCACTTTGGATAAGTACCATCGTGAAAACCTAGCAAACAAGCACCATGTGTAGTCATTCTATGATCCTTCATCTACTATCACTCCCTCTGGTCTTTTCATCCTTCCACTCATCCATTCACACATGTCACTCACCCATAATAAATCTTTGTCATCCTTTCCATGGCCTCATAACCATTGAAATTTAGTATCCTTTTCCTTCATGATCATCCTTTGCATTCACTTCTACCCCCCATGAATAATACAATGATCCTATACTTGAATGGGGGAAATTCCTTGAACCGCGTCTTCAAGGGAAAATAACACATGGCATCAACCCTTTTAAAACATAAAAAATCCGAAAAAAAAAAACCATCAAAATCCAAAAAAAATCCATAAAACCTTGAAAACCAAAAAAAACAGAAAACATCAAAAACCTTAAAAAACAGAGTCTAAGTCCAAGTCTGGGTTAGTTTGTGTTAGTAGGGTCGAACCACGTTGTCTCTGTACATTTTCTATGTAGGCAAGGCTCATCTTAAATGAGCCTCTGAGACATTAGATCTGTCCTTTTAGGTTTTTCCAAATAAAATCATAATTATGTCCATTATCAAGTACAACAAGGTCAAGTCATGTCAAATTACGAGGTCTCTGCATGTATAACATAGGCAAGGCCATCAATTGATGAGCCCCTGAGGCTATGTAGGTTAGTCCTTTAGGGTTTTTCGTGTTTGGTCATGTTCTTGGTCCACAAGCAATCATCATTTAAACCAAATCATGAATCAATAGGAAAACATAACCAACTAAACCTTTCATCCTCAATCAATCAATCATTTTATCATCAATAAACTAGTTTGGTCATTAATCCAGTATTGGAATGGGGCATTATGTCATTTGTCTCATTCGGTCCTATCTCTTATCTAATATTAGGATGCATTCGTCCCAAGATTAGACTTTTTCAACCTTATCACTCATCGTAAGTAAGATGCATCTTTCTTGAAGTTAGGTGCCTTGTCAACAATTGTCACTTGGTCAACCTTATCAAATGTGTTCCTTTCCTTAAATAGGATATGTCTTTCTTGAAATTAGGTATTATCACATTGCTTGGTCATATCAATCAATCTTTATTAAACTATCAGTCAATCTTGTAATCTTCATCAATCAATCTTTCCTTAATCAGGATGTGCCCTTCTTGAAATTAGGCGTAATCATTATCAATCAGTCCTTGTAAACCTTATGAATTAATCTTTCTCAAAATCAATAAATCTTGCCTTAATCAAGATCCATCCCTCCTAAAATTAGGTGCAATCAATCAAATCAACTAGTTGAATTTTGTCAACATATCAATCAATCCTTTTCAACCTACAAATAATTTTTTTGTCAAATTATCAATCAAAATTGGTCATCTTGGTCAACCTAATCAATCATATCAAGCAATCTTATCAATATTATTGGCAAACACTTTGTTGGTTTGGATTTGTTTTACCTTTTTGATTGGTCTTTGGTCATGTTGCTAGTTAGCTCGAGGATGTCCTATAAAAAGGGATTTAGAGGGACGATGATGGATCATGACCTCTTTTCTTTGCTTGCTTTCTGTGGTTTGTCTCAACAAAAGGATTGGGATAATTGGGTCCTTAGTATGAGTTGAGGCATTCCTTTCCTTTTGACTACTTGTCTCTCACAAATGGACATCTTTCACACCTTGGTTTGCGTCATTCTATGGTGTTTGTGTTTCATTTATGACAATTTTGATGCCCAATGATGATAAATATAGAATCATGAAAGTTGGGCCTTTGTCATTTCTCGTCTAACTTTCCATACCATCTCCTTTATCCTTTTCCACACTAACATCCATCTTCTCCATGCTAACATTTCTTTTATCATTCATCCTCTAGTCTTATCATCCATTTTGAGAGCACATTTGTGTTTTTTGAACTTGCTTGTCCTCTCGAGGGGGCATACCTGTACCCTGACTTCACTAGGGCATCCTTTGATTGAATTTATTTGACACAATGCGATGAACTATATTATGTCAAAGAGGGGAAAAATGTAGACACTAAAAATGTCCTAGTCTATGAGCATCATTTTTCCTTCGTCTTGGTCCTCTTCCTTGTGTAATTAAATAATTTTTAATTATTTAATTATCTTTGATCATGAACATTCTTCTATTAATTAAATAATTTTAATTATTTAATTAATTTGTCTCTCAATCTTTATTTCTCCTACAATTAAATAATAAAATTAATTGCATCGCTAATATCCCCCTTCGTTCAATAATTAAATGAATTATTATTATTTATTTAATTATTTGCTTGTCATCTTTCATCTATGGTTAAAGAATTATTATTTATTATTTAACTATTCACTCCCTCTTTTAATTCTTCCATTTATTAAATAATTGTTAAAATTATTTAATTGTCATCCATCTGTCCCTTTTATTAAATAATTAAATCAATTTAATTATTTTTAATGCCTCTTTTCACATGTCCTCTCACTTAATTAAAATAATTATGCAAAAAAAATTTAATTAAATGCTTGATTTCTTCTTTTTCTCAAATAAATAATTCAAATGAATTACTTATCCTCTACTTGGCCAAATATTCCTTTCTCATGAATTTATCTCTCCACTAGCTCGTTAATATCTATCATAGCCATCTCTATCATAGTCATCTTTGTCATAGTCGCCTCTGTCATGGTCATTAGAATCTTAGCCCTCCCATGAATAGAATATTCTTGGTGCATCAATCCTCCACCGTTGATCTTGGCATCTTTCTATAAGTTTAATTTTGACCATCCATTCAAATGGTTGTCTATTAAAGCAGCCTTCCTCCTTCATTTTGTCTTTAAAAACCATTATCTCCAACTTTCTTGCTTACTATTTGTAGGTATTTGTGAAACTTCAACTACAAATATGAGGGCAATATTGGAAAAAGAAGAAATAGGAGAGACAAGAGAAGTGAATCAACTATAATATGGGGAGTTTTTTCATTTGAATCCTTTCATTTTATTCCTCATTTTTTTTGTATTCTCTTGTTTTGTATGTGGTTTTTAGCTTAGAAGTGTTGTGACCAGTTTTCACTTTATCTAGGCTAGAATGGATTTTCCCCATCTTACACTCCTAGGTTGATAGGAAAGGTCAAGTCTACAAAATATCTAAATTGCATTAATAGAGAGGATCATAAAGAATAGAGTGTGAAATTATACTTTCACCTTAAAGGAGTAAAATTTAGGACATGCTATATTTGTACCATTACCTCCTTAAGTAAGCTAATTTCATTATCCTACCATCTAAATTTCATATGCACTAATAACGTCCTAAAATATAAAGCTCTTATAGCTGGTTTGCATGCAACATTGTCCCTTAGTATTCAACATCTTTGTATATTTGGAGATTCTCAATTAATTAAAAAATAAATTAATGGGTCTTGCCAAGAAAAACAAGATAAACTATCCCAATACTGTAACCTAGCATTAGATTTATTAAAGTGTTTCCCATTATACACTATTGACATAATTTAGTGGAAAGATAATCAACATTGAGAAGCAATGGTTAATGTTGCCTCCCTTATATCCCTTGACAATTTATTTGTGGATTTTAAAATTATTTATTCATAATCTCACATCACCATCAATATCGAAAAAAGTTAAAGATGAGATATTTTTTTGTCAAAATAATTCAGAGAAGTGGTACACTCACATATATTTCAATATTTTCATGATGCCACTTTTCTTGATCCTGTAACAAAAAAAATTCAAGATCGTATCTAAAATCCCATAGAAAGGTACATAGTTTTCACTAACGTATTATACTAAAGGGCATATAATGGCCTCCTTTTCCTTTTCCTTCACAATTCAAATATTCTCATTGCCCTTGAAGAAGCCCATTTAGGTGCTTGTGGAGGGCACTTTGGTGGTCAATCTTTGGTTTAGAAGTTACTTCACATTGGTTATTATTGGAAAAATATGGAGCTAGATTCTTTTACCTTATTAAGAAATATCCTAAGTGTCAACATCATAACATTTTGATTCATGCAGGAGCTCATCAACTTCATGGTCAAGTATCTATTTGACCATTTTTCATGTGGGGCTTGGATCTTATTGGAAAAATGTCTTCCCTTTCCTTGCAAGGATATAATTTTATCATTACAACTACATATTACTTCATAAATGGGTTAAAGTGGTTCAAATTCAATCCACAATAGCTAAAGTTATTTGTTGATTTATTCTAGATAACATCACATTGCAATTTTTTCTTCCTTGCACTTTAGTTTCAGATAATGGTACATCAATTAAGAACAAATAAGTGAAGAAGTTCCTTTAAATATTTTACAAACAACATAACTTTTCTACACCATATCATCCACAATCAAATGGACAAGTGAGAACTTATAACAAAATAATTGACCAAGTTTTATGGAAAAATATTAACAATGATAGTAAGAATTGGCATACTCAACTCTCTTATGTATTGTGGTTCTACCAAATAAGTGTTCATATGGATACTAGTAATACCCTGTACAACCTTGTTTATAGTGTCGATTCCTATTATGCCTTTGGATTTAGATAATCCTTCATTATAAATTTATCTCAATGGAAATCTAGATGGCACTTCCTATAGAGAACAACAATGTCAACAACTTGATTAGCTTGATGAAATGAATATGGCCTTCAAAGAAAATACAATGTAGGAATTATCCATCATTCATTTAAATGTGGTGACTTGGTGCTATATGAAAATCAAAGCAATGCGAATGTTATGTAAAGAGAAAAGGGAATTTTTTTATCAAATTGGTTGGGACTCTATATCATCACTAAGGGTTATGGACTAGGTGCATACAAGCTCTCTATGGTAGATGATATGCAACTCAAAGAACCTAATAATGGTATGTATTTACATGGATTTTATTATTACATTCATTTCAATCTCTAAGTGATATGTTTTTATTTAAAATCATGTAGATTAGATTAGAGAGATTTATTTTCTATTTAGTATTGCATTGCTTCATTCATGGAAAACATTTGTGTGTATTGGATTTTAGAGTAATTTTCTTGCAATTGATAATTAATTGTTAGTTATACTATTCAGTAATTTATGTACTATGTTGGTTAGATCATTATAGTATTTAATTATTCAAATTAGATCATAATTGGGCACATCTAGTATAACTCGTGTGCACCTAGTAAAAATGTGGCATTTAATTCAAATTTTCTACTAAATTATTTTTTTAGACCATATTGTCCATTGCATGTATCAGTTGGATCATCATTGCATTTGTAAATATAGGCTAAGGTGAGACAATAAATAGCATAAGATTATGACATGTTTCTTGGTATTATGACTTGAGACATAAAGTGATAACTATCTTATGTGTACCCTAAGTCAACTTAAGTAACAAGTGTGATTAGGACCTAAGTGATGAACTAGCTAGGTAAAAATACCCTCACACTAAAATGTTTGAACAACTAATGTACCCAACATAACTCTCAATTATTGCTTCCAATGAATGCAAACAATCAACTACCAAAATTTAGAATTCAATAACACATCTTCAACAACACCTTCATAATATATCACATCATAATATTGTAATATCACTACTATCTTATACAAAAAAAGAAAGTGATATTTTAATGTTTAAATAAACTATTTTTCCTTCTCTATGTTACAAGTAAAAGTATTGTATTAATAAAAATAAATAAATATTAATTTCTTTCAACAACAAATTATAACATTCTAATTTTTTTTATTTTTATTAAATATATTGTCTTACTATTTAAGTCTCATGGATATTATAAATCTCAAGGAAATGAGTTTATTGACAACTTGAATTTCACTTAATTTTATTGGAGAGTCATCTACCATGTGTGTACTATGTTTCCTTATAGATGACTTCTAGTTATCATTTTTTTTTTTTGACTTGTCATGATATGAAAATTGTGTTAGTAGAGCTAGGCCAAGTTAGGATAGGAGCCCCAAAAAGACTAGCAACAAATAGGTGATCCTAAATTTCACTCCTAATTTATTTAGAATTTTTTTTATCAAATTCTCCATGATCATCACATCACTTTCTAACCTTGTTAAAAACAATTTATAATAACCTCCTAACATTTTTTTTCAAAGAATTGCAACCTTAATATTATTAATAATATTAATACTGACAGATATGCTTATTGGTTGTGAATCAACTAATTGCCACCACAAACCCAAACTAAAATCCCCATCAACATACTGACCATGACTATTGACTTGGTGAATGTATCCCTTGTTGGCTACCTACTAATTGCATCAGTGCCTTGTATACATGAAAATAAAAATATCCTCCTCACTTTTTTTAAGAGAATTGCAACCATAATATTATTAATAATATTAATATATTTGTAATTTGTTATTTCTAGATTTTGATTGTTTCTGAATTTTTGCCATCAACATTTTGGATCACACTCTGTGATCCATCATCCTGATGATGGATTACCATATAATTTTTGAAATTGAGTCAGTAATCAGACATTGTAATACTCACAGTTCAAGGGAAGGGAAGAATCTGCCCCCAAGACACTCACCATATAATTTCCAAGGACTATTTGCTCAGGGGATCAAGAAATCTAACCTTGAGTATGCACCTAGAAAAGATAAAAACACGGGCACCCTCTAGTGGGTGACATGACTGTGTGAGTCAACACAATTTTAAGTTGTGGGCTATTGAGTATAATGATAACCTTTTGACTATTAAGAGTGAGTCTGTCTGAAGTTCTTTACTGTTATCAAACCAATGAAAATAGGACCATGCATGGTTCTTTTGAACATACACTATATATTTAGATTACAGCTCTTAAAGAACAATTGTCTACATTTGATTGCTATGTATTTCAAAATCATTAAAGATCATCCTAAAAAAAAAAACTTGGACAAAATAAAATTGAGAATACATGATTAGAGATTGGAAAACCACAAAATTTGTCAAGAAATCTCTTGCTAAAAGAATAAAAAAAACCAAGAAACCACTTAGTTATAGAAACCTTTTGAAAAGAAGACATTTCTTGTATCAAAATAGGAAAATTTTGCTTCATCATAGGACATTCATCCATAGGTTTCATGATTTCACTAGGGGTTACACTGATGATTATGCTTTAGAGCCCTTGTATTCACAAGCCTATATTCAGAGAAGAACACTTTCATAGGAACCTAATCGTAGTCAATGTATTCATTAATCCTCCATCCCACAACCCGCCATAGAATACTCCACCAGACCTAATTAGTTCTTATAGTAGATGAATCTTGGAAACATTAGGTTTGTCCTCCAAAAATTAGGGAATTACCACCACACCTTATGACCATTTGGTGACCTACAACTCCTATTCAATAACCAGGCCTTACAACACCTATTATACAACCTAGCCTTACTCACATTGAAGGTACCCAAATTGACATTATCAACAGTTTGAGAACACTCATTTTTGAGGAAAATGAAACACCCCATCAATTTCTCACAGCATCCATCATCTTGAACGAAGAAGAAGAAAAGGAAAACATAGCAATAGGAAGATCCATGTTACTACCTCCTGCCTGGAAATAGGTAGTGAGTAAACATTGTGATAAAATATTGAAACCATCATAGAACATACCTTATGACCATTTGGCCACCTACAACTCCCGTTCAACAACCAAGGCTAACCACACCAATATTTCAGCCTAGTAACATACACATTGAAGGTACCCAAACTGACATTATTAGTAGTTTGAGAACATTCATTTTTGAGAAAAGTGAAACACCACATCAATTTCTCACAGCATCCATAGTCTTAGATGATGAAGAAGAGAAAGCATACATAGCAACTCCAAGACCTACCACCCCCCGCTTGGCAATAAACACAACAATGCTTCTATCATCTATTAGAGTGCTTCTTCACATTATTATAGTGCTTCCATAGTTGAAAATAGTGCTTCTACCACTTGTTTCAGTGCTTTTGCCACATATTATAACACTTCTATCAACAGTGAAGTAAACTATGTTAGAGTCAGAAAATCAATGTTATAGCACTTTTACAGTTTGTTTTAGTGCTTCTGTGCTATCTTTTAGTGCTTCAACAGTAAAAAAAATGCTTTTACCATCTGTTTCAAGTGCTTCTAGTCAAACTTACAATGCTTCTATCAAAAACATTACCAGTGAATCTTTTAGCACATCAATGGTCTGTTTTAGCGTTTCTGTTATGTCTGATAGTGCTTCTACCACACCTTTTAGCACTTTTTCATTTTATTTCAACACGTCTACCCTCTATATTAGTGCTTCCACAAAAAAAGAAATAGAGACCTTTTGGAAACATCTGTCAGATTTGTTGTCATCAGAAACACAGGTTTTTACTAGTCATAAATATTTCACAATTCAAATAGTGTCCTAAAACCCTGAAACAAAGTAGGTTTTTTACATGTCAAAATTGTTTGAAACATAAACCCAGATCTTACAAAATACACAGTGTCAAATTATCAAAAAAAATCTAGATTATTGAGTAAAGTTTCCTCATCAAGATTCTAACATCCTACTATCATGAAACAAAACTCAGTAATCAGATTTTCAACTTAGCTTTATCAATAGAATACATCATTCTATTTGGCTTCATTAAAATCAAATTGATACTAATCACAACATAGAAGATCCAAGTTTAGTGAAAACAACCAAAAAAATTTATGCCAATCTTGACAAGGTTGCAAATACAAAAACTCAGAGAGAAAGAAACTGAAAATCCAAACATGACTGAAGAAAACCCCTTTTATTCCAACAACATGAAAACAACAAAATAACACAAAAATATATACAACATGCCCAACAAGACCCAAATTTTCATAAATTTATGGAAAAGGTCTTAGAACAAGACATGGAGAAATATCTCTTGATGTTAGCAGAGTTAGGTGCCAAACTTCTGAAAGATTTCAACATCAATTAGTTGAAGGAAACACCTAGAACAAATGAAATAGAACCAAACTACACCTAGTACACAGATCAAGTGGTTGCTTTAACAGTTCAAATGCAAAATCTACAACAACAGATTCAAAGTATGCAAATGGGAACCACCAAGAAATACTTATTATAGGACATTTTTTCGTACCCTTTTTATCCAAGTGTGGATATGTTACCTTTCCCTAGACATTGTGAATTTCCTAAATACGATAAATACAATGGTAAATCAGATCTGATTGACCATGTAAGGGAATTCAGAACAATGAGTCTCAAGTTTGCACAAGAAGATACTTACCTCATGAGGTTATTTCCTAGGATTTTGGGAGCCCATTGTATGGAATGGTTCTTCATGTTACAATCAGGGATTTGATCCTTCAAAGAATTGGTCAACAAATTCATCTCCCAATTCTTCTTCAACATACAACACAACGTAACCATAAAAGATATATATAACCTGAAATAGAAAAATGGTGAGACATTCCTATCTTTCTTACAACGTTGGAGAAAGTTGTTCGCTAGATATCCTTGATCTATACCTAAAGAAGAGAAGATTGAATTATTTATTGACAACTTAAATGATCAGATGAGTTATAGACTTGAATTGTAATGTCCCCCAACATTCAAAAAAGTAATCGAGAATGGGCTTAAAATCAAAGAAGCATGTTGGAAAGATGATTTCCTATTGCCTAACATTGACATGATCGTAGACATGATGACAGGACATGAAATTCTTTCTCTAATGGACTATTTTTCAGGATACAACTAGATAATGATAGCTAAAGAAGACCAACAAAAAATGTCCTTCACTTGTCCATGGGGAACTTACTATTGAAATATGATGTGATTCGGCTTGAAGAATGTAGGAGCAACATACCAAAGAGCCATGACATTAATCTTCCATGACATGATCCATAAAACTATCAAAGATTATGTCAATGACATACTAGCCAAATCTAAAAAAGAGGAAGGCTCACATAGCAACCTTAAGTGTCATTTTTGATAGACTGGAGGAATACAAGGTTCAATTAAATCCAAAGAAGTGTGTCTTCAGCGTACAATCAAGAAAGTTGCTAGGATACATAGTGTCAATGAGAGGTATTGAGGTAGACCCTGCCAAGGTAAAGGAAATCCTTGAGATGGAGGCACCCAAAACATTGAAACAATTGAGAGGCCTCCAAGGCAAGCTTCAGTCCATCCAAATATTCATAGCACAACTGGCAGATAAAAATATCCCTTATTCTCACCTAATTCACAAGGGAGTAGCATACAAGTGGGATGACAAGTGTGAGGAAGCCTTCAATAAAATCAAAGAATATCTGCTTACACTGCTAGTCCTCATGCCACCAATCCCAAGAAAGCCATTAATTTTCTATGTGTCAGCAATAGCAGCAACCCTTGGTACTCTTCTAGCTGCACATGATGAAAATGGGATAGAAAGGGCCATATATTACATGAACTGTACAATGGTTGGGAATGAGTTAAACTACTCATTCATTGAGAAAGCATGTCTAGCAGTAGTGTCTGCTTCATAGGAATTCAGACATTACATGTTAGCACACAAAGTCAAACTCATCACCAAAATTGATCCCCTCAAGTACTTACTGTCAAAGGAAATGCTCACCAGAAGGATGGCTAAATGGGTCATGATTTTATCTAAATATGACATAGAGTATGTGGAACAAAAAGAAATCAAAGGTCAGGTAATCGTAGATCAGCTTACAAAAGCACCTATGTATTCAAATAATCCACTAATCTCAGAGTTCCCAGATGAGTCCATCTTCCATCTCAACATAACTGACCACTGGAAATTCTACTTTGATGGCTCACACATGCAACATGGATTAGGAGCTGGTGTAGTTTTCATCACCCCACAAGGTTACTGCATACCAAGGTCCTATAAATTAGAATTTCCCTACTCTAACAACATTGCAAAGTATGAGGCTTTAACCATAGGTCTCAGAATAGCTGTATAGTGGAAAATCATGACCCCCAAAGTATGTAGAGACTCCCAGCTGATAATAAATCAAGTGAATGGTGAATACTAGACTAAGGATGATAAATTGACTCCATACAAAAGGATGGTAGAAATCCTTAAAGAAACATTCATTGATATCACATTTTAGCAAATTCCTGGAACAAACAATAGAGCAGGAGATGCCATGGAAATGATTGGGTCCCTACTAGACATCCCTCATAATGTCCCAAAATATGAATTCTTGATAGAGAAGCTTCTCGTGCCCGCATTTGAGGTACCAGAATAAAAAAATTTGTGCAAAATTGTTGGTCCTAGTGATCCCTAGTACCATGACATTTATAGCTACCCACGAATAGATGTCCTACTTGGTGACTTACCCTCAAGCCTGAAAAGAACCTTTGTCAAGAAAGCATCCTGGTTTGTCATCCTAGGAAACACCCTTTATCGTAGGAGCATAGAAGGAACCCTACTATGTTGTTTAAACGCTAAGGACACATTGACCGCTTTAACTGAGGTGCATACTGGAATTTGTGGTTCACACTTGAGTGGAATGACCCTAGCCAATAAATTGTTGAGGATGGGTTATTATTGGCCTACAATGGAAAGAGAGGCACATGACTACGTTAAAAGGTGCCTACAATGTCAGTAGCATGGGGACCTCATCCATGCTCCAGCACAAGAACTTCATCCCATCATCACACCATGGGGACCTCATCCATGCTCCAGCACAAGAACTTCATCCCATCATCACACCATGGGCCTTTTCCCAGTGGGAACTCGATCTCATTGGAAAAATCACTCCCACCTCATCTAAGTGCCACAAGTTCATCATAACCGCCACTTCGTACTTTACCAAGTGGGTGGAAGCCATTCCCATGACATACATCACTGGAAAGAAGATATCAAAGTTCATGTTGAACTACTTAATATGCTGATACGGTGCTCCCCAAGCTATTATCTCAGATAATGGGACACCGTTCAAGAATTAGGATGTTTTTGACCTTTGCAAAAAATTAAAAATCCAACATCACTTTTCCACCTGATATTATCCCCAAGGCAATGGCCTAGTGGAAGCCACCAATAAAACCCATTTGAAAATGCACAAGAAAACAATCAATGACGTAGGTTGTGACTGGCATCTACAGCTAAATCCTGCCCTCTGGGCCTATCAAACTGGCATTCACACACCCACTAGTGCCACTCTCTTCTCCCTAGTCTATGGATCATAGGCAGTATTACCGATTGAGATCAAGCTCCCATCACTAAGAATATCATTGTAAAACCTCATCACAGACAAAGAATACCAAGTATCAAGACTGAATGAGCTGGAGCTACTAGATGAGTGGTGTATAGATGCTTTAAATCATTTGCAAGTCTATTAGAATATACTCAAAAGGAGCTATAACAAGAAAATCAGAAGCAAGACCTTTCAAGTCAGATAACTAGTACTAAAATAAAATCAGAAGAACGTCCCAAATCCAAACAACAAAGGAAAATTTGAACCCAACTGGTTGGGACCATTTGTTATCACAACGAGCTATAAGTTAGGGGCATATCAATTGACAACAATGGAAGGTGAGCCTCTGTAGGAGCCCATGAACAACTCCCATCTCCAAATTTTTTATGCCTAATCTTTCAAGGTATAGAACCAAAATATCCAAAAAAATCAGAAAAATGTCCTAAAAAAATGGTTACCTTGATGAAAACCTGGCAAACAGGCATCTTAGTGACAACAAAAAAATCAAAAAATCAAAATAAAAAAATTGAAAAAAGGATTAAAAACAATAAAGAGACAAAATCGTCCTCTGGTGAAAACCACTTCGGTGGCACTTTGGGCAAGTACCTTGGTGAAAACCTGGCAAATAGGTGCCTTGTGTAAATAAGTACTTTCCATCCACTGGGATCTTCATGGCTTGTTCTACACCATCCATCCATTACGCTTCCATCATCCATCATATTCCATATCTCCATCCATCACCCATCTATTCGGCATCCGCATCATAGCTTGGACCTATGTTCGTGTCATGATCCCTCCTAGTACTACTCAACCCATTCTCAAGGTCAATTTGTCCTACCTTTATCAGAGTAGTATATTGCATCGTGCTAGGGGAATTTTCTCATTGGATTAGATTCGTGTATATTCTTAAAGTCCTTAAATTAGAAAATCTAAAAACATTAGAAAATTTAGAAAATCTAAAAACATCAGAAAATCAAAAAATCAAAAAACATTCATAAAACCAAAAAATCCAAAAATAGGTCAAAAAGTTGATCAGAAAGTCAATAATAGAGTCATCTTGTCGAACTACGGGTCTCTAAGCCTTGAACATAGGCAAGGTTGATCTTTGATCATCCCCCAAGACACTTAGGTCAGTCCTTTAGGAGTTTGTCATAGTAAACTAAGAATCCATTTGTTCATATCTCATCAATAATCGCGTCTGTGTCAGTCAAACTACGTGGTATCTGCGTATATAAAGTAGGCAAGGCTAATTTGTTGATCAGCCCCTGAGGCCCCTAGGATAGGTCCTTAGGTTAGTCTCTTGGGAAAAATCTCAAAAAACCCCAAAACATTTGAAAATTTGAAAATTAAAATGTTTGAAAAATCTCAAAAATACCAAAAATAGCCTCAAAACATTTAAAAAAAAAATCCAAATATTTGAAACAATCCATCAGTCCCATTTTTCTTTCACAGAAATAAACACCACTCATAATAAATGATCGTCATCCTCAACCTTTGGTAAAACAGTCAAAAACAAGTCTAGCAAGTAAAATATTGAAAACTCAAAACGTCAAGTCTCAAGTCTAGGTCAGTACGTAAACAAGTTGGTCAAATCTTTGTGCCAATAGCCTATCTCCAATAAGTCCCATATCAATCATCTGATAACATCATGTCCTAGGATGTATCCTTCCCACCATGGGAATTATTTATTAGAAAGAACACTTTCGATAAAAAAAATGACATGCCGCCATCCACTAACATGTCCTATGATGTATCCTTCCTATAATGGGCATTATCTTTTGGCAATAGTTTTGGTTCTTATCCTTTAAAAACACATTTCCTTTTGGTTAGCGGTATTGAAGAACATAAGCTTGTTTGTTTTCTTTATCTTTGTCTTTTGACTTATCTTTTGGTGCTCATTCCAATAACCTCTCGATGATGTCCAAACAAAAGGATTTAGAGAGATAGGAATGGGGCAACGATCATTATATTTTTATTTGCTGCACTTTTTGGATGTTCTTGTAATATAACCTCGATCATGCATGCTTTACTTGGGTGTAGGGAGGATGTTTTAGGTATCTTATTGACCACATTGGAAGGCTTTCCTTTCTATGTTTTGGTCCAAGATGTTTGAAATATCTGAACTACATTTTAAATGAGGTTTCGTATGTCAGGTGTGAATAGGAGTATCCCTATCTAATTTTTGAGTCAAATTCCATTAGACTAAGTACAACATCATCCTGGTTCTTTATACCTTGATGCATTGTGCTTATGTGTTATCAAACATAAGGTAAGTGGCCCTTTTAAAGTGTCAATTCCTCATAAGCGAATCATCCATCTTTCATCATCATCGACTCGTGTCTTGTTGGAATCTCTTACTTTCTTCTATCTCCTTTCTGCGCTAACATCATCATGATCAGGTAATCATCATCACCAGTGCATCCATCTTTCATCCACAAACCATCAGCATACTACATATCATATCATATCACATAAGAAACACCGATCATCTCACATGCATGTTCATCATCATAATATAGATTTGTTAGTCTAAGCATCTCTTAAAACCATACATTCACATAAAACATCCATTGCATAATCATATAGGTATCATCACATCATATCATCATTTAAGTTGTTTAGGATAATATAGATTGGTTATTCTAAGCATGTTAAAACCATCAAATTTGCATCATTATCATAACCATCCATATGTCCATCTTGAATCTCTTTATCCTGAGATCGACCCTCAAATTGAATCTTTTTTCTCGATCTCTCGGGGGGGCAATGTACTAGTGTACTTTTTTCTGCTAGGGCATGTTGATGGTGATTTTGGCACCACAACAATGCAAATAGAATATTGCTACTCTGCTTCTCCCGAAAGAGAAAGGCAACACATGGATTCCTTAACTCCCAAGGTCTTTGTAGTTGGCTCTCAACTGTACTGATGTTACTCAGTGGTCAATGCAACAATAATATTCAAGGGGCCTGCTGGTATGGGCTTCTGGATTGTTCTAAGATCAAGCATAAATTTAAGCCTATTCTAACTGGGGTTTTTAAAGAGACATAAAAAGATAGATCAAGGTTTTGGTACTGAAAAGAATGATATTTCATCTAACTTAACCATACTTATTACCTTTCAAGGAATTGCTATCTAAAAACTGAAGAAAAAAATTAACTTGCGATTACCACATAGTTGTATTCATTCACAGTGCTGATTTCAATAACTGATTATAGATTACAATTTAAGCAAAACACAAAATGAGATTTCATTCCTTGAAAGCTTTCAAAATCAAATGATTAACTTAAGATGAATACCGTTCTAGAACACAACATGAAGTAGATTCGAATCTAGTTGCTTCTACTCTTAGTGAAACAGATAAGCAACATTTACAAATCTGGCACAATCACCAGTGTATAGAAAACCCATGTCTTCAGACTGCTTCCATTTACATTAAAGAAACTGGAAAGATACATTCCATCCTATGCTAAGTCTAATTCCTAACTAAGAAGACAAAAGAAGTTCCTATTACAAAGAATCAGGATGCAGTTCTATCTCCTCTATCTTTTCTCTATTTTTCTCTGTATTCTAAAACTTCTTCTAACTTTTCTAACCCTAGTAGTTCTTACCTCCCAACTTCTAAAAAAAAAAGATCCTTTGCAAAGAGGCAAGAATGCCATATATACACCACCTCCCGAAAATAATTTTGGCACCTATTTTGAGGGTTTACAAAATATCTGCGGTGTTAGAGGGTCGACGTTTAGATCTTTTGAAGGGAGTCAGTTTTGCATTAAATGCGCACTCCTGCCATCCATGTTGGTGAAGATTGTCTCCTGGAATGATATGTAGATCTTTTGTAGCTACCGTATTAACTCCCACACCTTTGTGTCCATTTTTGAATTCTAGAAGGGCCACTTTGAGTGCCCTAAAATATCACCATTAATGCCGAGCTACCCCTATTAGTAGACACCAGCTGGCATTATGACTCATGGTTACTTCTTCCTTCGACGCTCTTCCCACTCCAAATCTATCCTTCTGCAAGTTTTCGGTGTAGCATGGGCCAGTTGGTGAGATGTTTCAATGAGCCATAGAAGTCATATCGAGCTCACAAAGACCACCGGCAAGACTGCATCATTTCGACAAGACCACATGGCGAAGTCTTTCTCTCGACGAGCTCTATTTCTTTCAATGGGGCCCCCTTTCTATCGGTAGGACCCTCGTTTGTCACCGTGACCTCATAGCGAGTTCAAATTGCTATGCCGATGCCGCTTACTCTTGGGCGAGCTCCTTTACGTCGCTCAGAGCTCCCTCGGTCAGTGAGACTTTACACTGACCGAGGCCTCCTTTCGCCGAACTCTGTTGTCGCTAAGACCTTTCTTGTGGTCACACTGATATGCCCCCCTTTTGCACCCTGTCGGCGTGACCAAATGTATTCGCCGAGACCTCCCCTCACAGAAAAGTCTCTCACCGAGATACTTGCTCCCTGCCGTCAGTCGGTAAGAGATCTACAAAGTCTGGCCAACTTTCTTCTTTGAGGAAAACCGTGACCAACCGGAGTGAAGAATGCTTTCCAACTGAGTTCCATTGTCAAATATCATTCTGTGCATGATTTAGTCCTGCAAAAGAAAGCCTTGCATTAACACTCAGGGGAAAATAAAACACATTATAATAAAATACACCATTATTTATCACATTTTTAATTCTGTCAAAAAGAAACATAACACCAGTGGAGGCGGAACCAAGATGGGATCGGGATGAGGGGAAAAAAGGGACCCCAGAAATGACATCCCTCACCTTCAATACTGGTGGGGGTGGAGCGAAAAGAAAATCAGAACCGGGACCGGAGTTGGGATGGGAACAAGCCATGGAAATAATCAACATTTCCAAGTTCATACCCCGTCCCGGCTCCGCATCCGCAAAAGAAACCAACACGTGTAGGATGGAAGCGAACGCCAGTGGGGTCGAAACAAAAAATAGACCTTGGGCGAAGCACAACAAGGGTGGGGGCAGAACAAAATGGATAAAGTGGAACCCGGATCAGAACCAAACCCGAACCAAATTTTTTTTCAAGTCTCAGGTTCGGATTCCGTTTTGGGTCCACCCCCAACGTCATCCAAAAAGACAAAGAAAGGACAAAGAAAAGAAAGAGAGAGGGGAAGAAAACCCCACAACAAGACAAAAGAAGAAAAGGAAAGCAAAGGAACGAAACACGTGGAATCAGGATCGGAACGGAACCCAAACCGGAAAATTTTTTAAGTTTCAAGGTTCGATTCTCGTTCTGGTTTTGAGTCCGCCGGAAAAAAATGAAAAGACGCGCAAGGTAGAAAAAGACTAAAGTGGTAGAACTGGGATCGGGGAAGGAAAAGACAACAGAACTTGGAAGGAATTCCAAGTTCGGAATCCAATCCAGTAATGGGCCCGCCAAAACCAACAAACAAAAAAGAAAAAGATGCCTGGGGCCGAAAACATCCAAGGCACAGGACACAAAAACCAACAAAAGACCAACAAAGGAGAGAGAAAAGCGAAGAGGCAAAGTCGGGGCTAAGATGGAATCCAAATGAGAAACTTTGATGAAAGTTTAACCTTCTGATTCGAACTCGGACCCATCTTTGAGAAAGAACAAAAGATGAAGATAGAGAACCGTCAGAACCGAAACCGGGGAGGGAACAAGACCAGAACTTAGAAGGAATTTCCAAGTCCGGTATTGGTTCCGGTTCCGCTTCCGACATAACTTAAAAAGAAAAACGCCTAAGGTAGAAAACCAAAGGCCATAGGGAAAAGACAAAGGGGGACCCATTTTGTTCTAGAATAAAATGGGGTGGTTATGCAAGGCATAACAAATGGCAACTTGGCTAGAAAAATGGTTTAACCATTTTCAAGAAGCCGAAGGATTCAGCTACCCAGAATCTCTGGTTTATGAACATCACAACTCCAGTTTGGTCAGTTTTAACAAGCAAGATTGAGCTAGAATCTCAAATGTAAATCAACACTGGCTACCCTGAATCTATGTGTGTGCTTGATTGTGCATCACCTTTTATAAATTTTTCTTCATCTTTTGGACAACAATGTGCAAGATTTGAGCTACATGAGTTGATCCCCTTAGCTGTTGTGCAATGATATCCTGGGCATTGCTCCGCTGCCAGTCAGGCATCCATAGCCCCAACGGAGATACCTCTAGTTTTCTCATAGCATTACTCTACTACCAACCAGGCGTCCATAGCCCCGGTAGAGATACTGGAATCACCCATTCATATTGAGTCCTCTTCTTTAGATAATTCTTTTATTTTCTTTCTTTATTTCTTTTTTTCTTGAAGTTTTAGATATTTCATTTAATTCTTCTCAATATGTTAGATGCTTAATATCTGATCTGGGTTGAAAACTACCATGGACCTCGTAACAACACTTGGGAATCAGATTTTTCACTCAAATCCTATAACATTGTCACCCTAGGACAAATATACCATTATAAGAGGAGATGATCTTGGTGATTTGTGACAGATTCAGAGGGAGCTAATCAAGGTTATTTACTTTGCACCTTGTTCTCAGGACTTTCCACAACTCATGTTGACAATGGGCATAAAAAAAAGAATTTAGGACAAGAGGACCCAATCAGTAAACCTGAAAATATCTAAACCACTTCTCTCCTGACAACCAAAGTATGCTTCAAATAACGACCCACCATTTCGAGATGGAAAGAAACAGACCACCCAAAAGAACCAAACAAATAGAAACCAAATAGCAAAGGAAACACAAAAGACAGAAGGAAAGAAAAAATAAAGAGTAAATTATTTACACAAAGAGCAGCAGATTACACACAGAGACTATTTAGAAGCAGAAATGATTTATACAAATGCACCACCTAGCAAAATGCCAACTTCATGATTCAAAATAGTGCTTGAGAAACTACCCGTTGACAGGAAAAGGAACAAGTTCTCCAGTTAGGCTACTCAGTCGGAAAGCATTTTCTTCTAAGATCTCAACAACCTGAGAAGGGCCTAACCAGAGCTTGTCAAATTTCTGGTGATTGCCCTTCTTTTCACTGGATTTGTCCCATAACAACACTAGGTGTAATATCCTAAAAGCCTTGATTTTGGCTCTTTTGTCAAACCAACGTTTGAAAATATCCTGGTGCCTAAAAAATTGTTGCAATGCGACATCTCTCTGTTCTTCTAACTTCAACAAAACAGCCAATATGACTTCTATCCTATTGTCCTTAGAGTAGAATTTCTACATGAACTCAAGGATAGGTATTTGCAGATGGATGGGAAATACAGGCTCTTGGCCATATACCAGCTTGAATGGTGAGGTATTTAAGGCATCCTTAATCCTAGTCCTATCTGCCCATAATGCAAATCTCAGCTGGGTATGCTAGTCCCTAGGGTTTTTCTCTAGCAGCTTCTTAATTACCCCTAAAAGGTTCTTATTGGTTGAATATAAAACTCCATTGCCTTGTGGGTAATAATTTGATGAATACTTCAAGACAATTTTGTGATCATATGTCCAGGAAATATACTCAGCAGAAGAAAAGGAAGAGCCATTGTCACATACCAGAGCAAAGCGTACCCCAAACCTTGTAGTGATGCACTCGGTGAGGAACTTGATCACTACCTCTGTTGTGTTGTCCTTGCAGGGTATAGCCTTTGTCCATCTTGTGCAATAATCAGTAGCAGTCAAGATAAACTTGTGTCCTGCAGAAGAATTCGGGTTAATCACCCCAATAAAATATAGTTCCCATTGGGCAAATGGCCTTACCTCGTAGATGGGTTGCAGTGGCATGGCGGAATGGCATTCCTTTGATACAAAAATCTAGCATATGTGGCATGTTTTCACATGTTGATGGGCATCTTTGAATACACAGGGCCAGTAATAACCAGATCGGAGGATCTGGTGTGCCAATGAATCTACAAAACCATGACCTGTGCCATGTTTCCCATGAAATTTAGAGATCACATGTTTAGCCTTTTGATGATCAAGGCATCTCAGCTATACTCCTTTGAAATTCCTCCTATATAACAGCCCTCCTTTGAGCATGTAATGAGAACTCTTCAATTTTAAGGCTCTCCTTTGAGTGGCATTCATTTCTTCTGGACATCAATTGTTGAGCATAAAGCAAATGATATCAGCATACCAAGGGTCGTTTGAGAAGGACTGGGTAGTATATTGTTGACAAATAACGTTGTTACTAGCATCAACCATAGATTTAGACAGACCAAAACCTTGGACAAGTTTCATAGGGTGTATCTCTAAATCGAACTAATGCAAGATGGCCATCCATTTCCCTCTTCTTTCTCCCAGTTCGCTCTGCATAAGTAGAGACTTGACAACAACATTAGGAACTACAACAATAATATGACTTCAGAGGATGCAATGCCTAAACTTTTTGACAGCTCGGACGACCGCAAAAGCTTGCTTCTCAAGAGGTGGGTATTTAACTTCAACATTTTTGAATGGAGAGCTCATAAAAGTAATTGGTCTCTCCTCTGTCCCTTCTCTTCGTTGAGTTAATACTACTGTGCAAGAATGCTCTGAAGCAAAGGAATAGATGTAAAATGGTTTCAAATAGTCAGGACTAGTGAGAAATGGGGCTTCTGAAATGGATCGCTTGATTTGAGAAAATGTAGCCTTCGCCTCATCACTCCACTCTATTTTGGCATCCTTCTTCATCATCTCATTCAAGGGCTTCACGATTTCTGCAAAGCCTATGATAAACTTCCTCACGAAGCTGATCCTTCCAAAGAAGGATCTCATCTCCTTCTTGCTTCCTCGCATGGCTATCTTGAGGGTGGACTCAACTCGATCTGGGTCGATGGATATTCCTCTTTCTGAAATTATGTGTCCCAAGAGCTTCCCTTTAGAAACTCTAAACACACACTTTTTGGGATTCAAGGAGACTCCATACTAGATACATCTTTGAAGAACTTTGGCTAAGTCTACAGCGTGGTTCAATCTATCCTTGGAGAACACTGTCAAATCATCCATGTAAACAATAATCCATTTACCGATTATGTCCTTGAATGCTATGTCCATGGCATGCTAGAAAGTTGCTCCCGCATTTATCAGACCGAATGGCATCCTCCTATATGCAAAATTTCCCCATTTCATAGTGAAGGTTGTCTTCATCTTGTCTTCAAAGTCGACCATAACCTGATTGTATCTAGAGTAACTGTCCGAGAATGACATCATCTGAGATCCATTGACAGTCTGCAAGACTTCATCTAGAGAAGGAAGTGGGTAGTTATCCTTTTTTGAAGCTCTATTCAGGTTTCTGAAGTCGACACATAGCCTAATCTCCCCGTTCTTATTACAGACTGGAACTAAGTTAGCCACCCATGTTGAATGGTGCACAGGGAATATTATCCATGCAAACATCAATTTTTGAACTTTGTTATATATCAATGGCTCAATCAAGGTGTTGACAGGGCGTTGTTTTTGTTGAAATGGCTTAGCTTCAAGCTTCAGGGGAATAGTATGAGTCATTATAGTAGCATCAAATGTCTTTAGGTCTTCATATCCCCAAGAAATTGCAGAAATATCTTTCTTAAGTGCTTTCAATATGTCTTTCCTGATGGCTTTAGGGCAGGCCTTCCCTATTTAGACATTCCTTTCAGGGCCAAAATCAGCCAGGTTAACAATTTCATATTCGCCTCCTTTGTCTTCAGTTGGTATCTTCGCTCGAGCCCTTGGGTCTGAGTCAAAGATTCTTTCTAAAGCGACCATTCCCTTGGGAATGTTATTAATTTTTAGATTAAGAACCCCTTCTGTATCACAATCTCTAGGGTTCCACTCTCCTTGATCCCTATTGGACTCATCGATGATCTGTCCTTCGAAAACATCTGAGCTTGCTAGAAAAGAAAGAATGTGTTGATCGTCATCAAAGACTTGAAAGTTCTTGATATTGTTAGGAACAACTAGGGTGGACATCAGTTCCACTAAGAACCTTTTAAACTTGGAGCCTTGCATAGGTTCCAAGGTGCTTGCAGCAACAGCCAATGAATCAGCTACCCATTTTTCTTCTCTAGGGATTAAGCTAATCCCAAAAGCATCAAAGTCCTCAATTAGGTTCCATACCTAATATCTATATGCTGCTAGCCTTTTTTTGTGACATGTATATTGGCTACGCACCTACTTGACCACTATTTCTGAATCTCCTTTGACCACCAAGGCAATGACCTTCTTCTTGTGTGCAAACATTAGTCCCTGTGCTAGAGCTTCATATTCTACCACGTTGTTTGTGCATCCAAATTGCAACCTATAAGAAGCAAGGAAAGTTTTCCCATTCGGGCTGGTTATTACAATTCCAACACCACAGTTGGTTTTGGACTTGGATCCATCAAAGGTAAGGGTCCACAACTGATCATAAGCAGGGGTTAATCCTTTTGCAATTTTTGTAGGTATTTGGATAGAATGAGCCAAGGGTGGGGTTACTTGATCTTTTGGATTAAATATAGGGAATGGGTGTTCAATAGGTTCCTCAGGAGTAATTCCCAATCCCTGTACAGATGTATCATGTGGCCCAAGGTTATCTTCTTGACATTCACTTTTCTCTTTGGTTAACCCCTTGGATTTTGGTATATCCATGAGTGTAGGGGTGTCAAACACACCTTGGGGCAGCCCCTCATCAATATGCTGATTTGGACATGTGTGTGAGGAAGGTTTAATTTGAGGAGGAACCTCCCTTGAAGGTATCCCATTTCTAGTTAACATTGTTGCTTCCTTGGCTTCAAATGAGAAGTGGTCTACAATGATCTCAGGGGGACTTATGCTAGCTTCCTCAGCTTGGGCAACATGTTTTAAGATGTCAAGGCAGGGTTGGCAAGTCAGTTTAGAATGATTTTGGTAATGTACCCTGCACCAATTGGGGAGCAGGAGACTTTGTAGATCTACATCTTCTCCCAAGACCAGCTGATCTTGCTGCAGTTTTTTGACTAATTCTTGCTAATTTTCGTCAATCACAAGATCAGGGGGCTTTTGTATGGGAATTTCTTTAGGATCAAAAATATAAAAGGTTAAAGCTTCATCTCTTTTATACACACCTATCCCAGTTTTGAAATAGGCTACCTCATTGTGGAAATCATATTCAGTGATGATATGCTTGAGGCAAGGCTCACTCTCAATCCTAATTTGTGTAGGAATCCCTCTCCATGGTAGCCAAATATGTGAAAAGTCAAGGGAAAGATATCCCCCTAGACTTTTCATCAAATCTCTGCTCAGCAGCATACCATAGGTCTTGGGAATGTCTTCCACTTGAATATCTATATTTGTTAGGATCCTAGGGTCAGATCCTACTTCAACATGTATGTTTCTTAACTCCACCACCACATTAACCTCCATTTTTTCAAGTTGAATGACCTTCTTATTTGTCTGAATAGGGTCTAATCCCAACTTCTTGCATACAGAAAATGGCATAACATTGCCAAAAGCTCCGAAATCTAACATACAGTTGTGAAGGTTCTTCCCACTTATTCTTAAACTTAAAAGAAATGGTGGAGTACCTACCTTGTTTCTATATAAGGTTGCATTCATGTCACCAGCAGGTGCCACCTTGTTCCTTCCCTTTGACTTGTCGGCTTGCTCCAAAGCTTTTAGCACTATTTCCCTTTGAGCAGGGCACCACTTTAGAATGTCAAAATATGACAAAGAAGTTTTATGTTTCTGCATCTTAGAAACAATGTCAAATTATGTATTACAACTCGCACCACCTTTGAAAACACCAAAATAATTACCTTTGTTATGGAAGTCAGGTGGGCCTTTTGGTGGAGGAGGATTATTATCAACACCTTGATTTGGAGGCACCATGTGATTAGGAGGTGTTGATGTAGTGAATGACCCCTTACTTTGATTTCTCAAGAAGTGTCCTTCCTTTGTCTAAAAAGCTTGGGCATCATATGAATGCTCCTCTGGTTCATTCTCTTCTTTCCTTAGGAATGAAGATTCCTCTTGAAAAAGGTCATAAGTCATTGTTGTTTCTACTGAGTCACCTCCTTTGTTGGAATTCCCTTGGAAGGTGTGGGCATCTTCGTGTGCCATCTTGACAACTTTCTCCATCTGAGGGTGGTTCACCTCAAAATGGGTTGCAGTATCATGCAGCCTGCACCAATTGGCCATGAAGTTGAGGTCAACCATGTTTGCATTATGTGTTCTCTCCTCATTTGCCTGATACTTACAAGAAACTCCCCCATTATTGGGCCCTATGTTCCATTGACTGTTATTGTTTGGCCTTTGATTATAGCCTCTATTCTGATTCTGATAGCCCTAACTAGAGGAGTTTTGGTCCTGATAACCTCTTTGGTTGTAGTTGTTGTTATTCTGATAAGTACCCTGGTTGTTGTTGTTTGGATTAGGGTAGTTGCCTTAGTTTTGAGAGGGGTTCAAACGAAGCTGAGCCATGTCATTTGTAACCTGAGATAGTTTTTTCTTCAAGGTTTCTACCTCATTCGTAAGTTGGACTGTCTTTTCACTTTCCACGCTCTTAACAACAGGTGGCTAATCAACATGACTTGGAGTTCCAATTTGGTTATGATAACCATGAGAACTCGAAAGAACCTATGGTTGTTGAAAGAGGTTAGAAGTTCCAGTAGAAAAGAATGGAATAGGTGGTTGGGTTTGCAATTCAAACATAGGTCCATAGTGGGAAGGAGACATCCCGGGGATAGTGTTGTATAGAGGAGTTGGGCTATTCATTTGATATCCTATTGAAGGGAAACCTCGTCCCAGGCTTCCTTGTTAAGAATTGATTTGTTGCTGCAGCTTAATAGCCAAGTGGTAGACTTTACATAGAGAATCAATATCGGGTGCTTGATAAGTCCTTTGCAGGAACAAACCTAGCAAGGGGTCTATAACCCTAAAATATGCTTGGATAGCACTATTTTCAGTAACTAGATAGGGGTCTTGTAGCCTTCTATACATTCGTTGGAACCTGGTATTGAATAAAGGCAAAGATTCACTTGGTTCCTTTCTTATGGTTGCAAACTGATGGTATAAAAGAGTTGGATCCACATAAACCTTGAACTGATTAATGAAAGCATTTTCCAAGTGTGTCCAGGTCAAAATGGAACCTTGCAGAAGGTTAAGGTACCAATTCTATGCCATATCCCCTAAGGAGTAAGGGAATAACCGGCAGACAACATCATGGTGGGCAACCTGAGCTCTAGTACAAGCATCCTTGAAAGCTTGAATGTGTTCTTCAACACTCCTTGACTCGCCATGAATATACTTAAGGAAAAATTTCTCAAGGTTCTTGGGCATGTCATGAAAACCTCCAGGAATAGTCCCCAATGGAGAGGGATTATTCTGAAAGAATGCCATTGGTGGGGGTGGTGGTGGTTGAGCTAGCTGTTGTATGGGTTGAATCAGCTGTGATGACAATTAAGATGAATTGGATGGTGGATTGATGGGTATCCACTGGGGTATTGGTGAAAATCCTGGTGGAGTGAGTGGAGCTGATAAAGGTGGAATGATGGTTGCCCTAGTTCTATGATGCTTATGTCTCATTGGGGTCTTGATTTATATGAAAGGTGATGGATTCCTAGTTGATATGTGGGGCCTTTTTGTAGAGATAAACCAAGTTTTATCCAGCTTGCCCTTCTAGGACCTCCTTCTAGCGCCAATTCATGTTGATGGCAATTTTGGCACCACAACAATGCAAACAGAATATTGCTACTCTGCTTCTCTTGAAAGAGAAAGGAAACACATGGATTCCTTAACTCCCAAGTTCTTTGTAGTTGGGTCTCAACTGTACTGATGTTACTCAGTGGTCAATGCAACAATAATATTCAAGGGGCCTACTAGTATGGGCATCTAGATTGTTCTAAGATCAAGCAGAAATTTAAGCCTATTCTAAATGGGGTTTTTAAAGAGACATAAAAAGATAGATCAAGGTTTTGGTACTGAAAAGAATGATATTTCATCTAACTTAATCGAACTTATTTCCTTTCAAGGAATTGCTAACTAAAAACTGAAGAACAAAATTAACTTGTGATTAACACATAGTTGCATAATTCATTCACAGTGCTAATTTCAATAACTGATTATAGATTACCATTTGAGCAAAACACAAAGCGAGATTTCATTCCTTGAAAGCTTTCAAAATCAAATGATTAACCTAAGATGAATACCATTCTGGAACACAATATGAAGTAGATTTGAATCTGGTTGCTTCTACTATTAGTGAAACAGATAAGCAACATTTACAAATTTGGCACAATCGCCAGTGTACAGAAAACCCATGTCTTTAGACTGCTTCCATTTACATTAAAGAAACTAGAAAGATACATTCCATTCTATGCTAAGTCTAATTCCTAACTAAGAAGACAAAAGAAGCTCCTATTACAAAGAATCATGATGCAGTTCTGTCTCCTCTATCTTTTCTCTATTTTTCTCTATATTCTAAAACTTCTAACTTTTCTAACCCTAGTAGTTCTTACCTTCCAACTTCTAAAAAAAAAGATCCTTTACGAAGAGGAAAGAATGCCATATATACACCACCTCCCGAAAAGAATGTCGGCACCTATTTTTAGGGTTTACAAAATATCTGCGGTGTTAGAGGGTCAGCGTTTAGATCTTTTGGAGGGAGTCAGTTCTACATTAACTGTGTACTCCTGTCGTCCATGTTGGTGAAGATTGTCTCTTGGAATGATTTGTAGATCTTTTGCAGCTACCGTATTAACTCCCATGCCTTCGTGTCCATTTTTGAATTCCAGCGGGGCCACTTTGAGTGCCCTAAAATATCACCATTAATGCCGAGCTACCCCTATTAGTAGACACCAGCTGGCGTTATGACTCATGGTTACTTCTTCTTCCTTCAGCGCTCTTCCCGCTCCAGATCTGTCCTTCTGCAAGTTGTCGGTGTAGCATGGGCCAGTCGGTGAGACATTTCAGTGAGCCATAGAAGTCATATTGAGCTCACAAAGACCACCAACAAGACTGCATCCTTTTGGCAAGACCACATGGCGAAGCCTTTCTCTCAGTGAGCTCTATTTCTTTTGGTGGGGCCCCCTTTTTGTTAGCAGGACCCTCGCTTGTCGCTGTGACCTCATAGCGAGCTCAAATTTCTACGCCGATGCCGCTTACTCTTTGGTGGGCTCTTGTATGTCGTTGAGACCTCCCTCGGTTGGTGAAACTTTACACCGACCGAGGCCTCCTTTCGTCGAACTCTGTTGTCGTCAAGACCTTTCTTGTGGTCACAATGATATGCCCCCCTTTTGCACCCTATCAGCGTGACCAAATATATTCGCTGAGACCTCCCCTCGAAGAAAAGTCTCTCACCAAGATACTTCTCCCTGCCGTCAGTTAGTAAGAGATCTGCAAAGTCTAGCCGACTTTCTTCTTAGAGGAAAACCATGATCAACCAGAGTGAAGAATGCTTTCCAACTGAGTTCCTTTGACAAATATCATCCTGTGCGTGATTTAGTCCTGCAAAAGAAAGGCATGCATTAGCACTCAGGGGAAAATAAAACACATTATAGGGTAAACCCACAATAGTGGGTTACAATTTTTCGAACGAAGAATAATTAGAAATGTTCATCAATTTTTTTGAAATGGTTTACCCCTTCTAATGAAGGGGGTTTGAATGAACCACCCCCCTTCTAATGAACCCCCCCTTCTAATGAACTCTCCCCCCTTCTAATGAACCCCCTTCTACCTTCCCCTCCACCATTTCAAAATTTATGCATTTTTTTGACTATCGAAGCTTGGAAGGAGGTGCAAATGGAGTCAACTTGATAAACCAAGTTGGATGATTGTAGTGATTGAAATGTGCTTTCCAACAACTATAAATTTAATATATTTTGTTTTTATTTTATATTTTATTTTTTAGTTTTACTGTACATAGGTTTTTCACCGAATGTCAAGTTCGATGAAAAATCATTGTGGAAAAATAGTAAATTTGAGGAAAAAAAATTTGAAAAATATATATCCACTAGGTATTGATGTCCTCATTCTAACAAAAAAAAAAAATTGAATTTCAATACATACCAAAAAAGTATATGTGTGCAAGTGCACCTATGTCTAAATTATAAATGTTTTGACTTCAAAACTTAATTAAAAGAAAAATGAACAAAATGCTATGAAACAAAATGAAAGCCCTAGATACTTGTGTTACCAACCTAAATTCAAAAGAATTATAGTTTTATCCTTTGTAGAAAAAAAGTTATGCTTGCCGAAGTACACACCACTTTTTAAAAATGTTGTTTACTATTAAAAACTAGTTATCAGGGGAGACACAAAAAAAATACATTTAAAATCTATAGACAAAATCTCACAAATCACTAGTTTACATAATTTTCAAATTCCTAATAGTTTACCTACTATAGGTGTTAGAAAGTGAAGTTTTCTTTGAAAATGTTGATTTCAATTTCAAGTTTGGCCAAAAAGTGTAACCCATTATTGTGGGATGACCCTATAATAAAATACCATTATTTATCACATTTTTTATTCTATCAAAAGAATCATAACACCAGCAATTGAAACCAAGGCGGGATTAGGACGAGAGAAAAAAGGGACCTAAATGACATCCCTCTCCTTCAAAATTATTGGGGGTGGGGCCAAAGAAAATTAAACTGGGATGGTCAGGATGGAGCAAACCATGGAAATAATCAACATTTCCAAGTTCATACCCCATCCTAGCTCTGCGTCATAAAAACCAACACGTGCTTGATGGAAAAGATGGGTCAAAACAAAAAAAAGACCTCGGCGAGAGCACAGCAGAGGCGGGACAGAAACAAAATGGATAAAGTAGAACAGAGATTGGAATCAAACCGAACTTTTTTTCAAGTCTTGGGTTCGGCTTCCCTTTAGGTCCATGAGAGCGTCATCCAAGACAACAGGACAAAAGAAAGAGAGGGGGAAGACAGAAAAAGAAGAAAAGGAAGGCGAAACGAAGCCACGAAATCAGGATCAACAGGAATTCAAACCAGAAAACTTTTTAGTTTCAAGGTTCGGTTCCAATTCCGTTGAGTCTTCGGAACAAAACAAAAATGGCATGAAAAAGACCAAAGCAAAAAAACCAGCATCAGGGAAGGAAAGAACAGAACTTGGAAATTCCAAGTTTGGAATCTGATCCAGTTCCGGGCCCGCCAAAACAAAAAAACAAAAAAGAAAAAGATTCCTAGGGTCGAAAACATCCAAGGCACAAGACACAAAAATCAACAAAATACCAACAAAGGAGAGAGAAAAGTGAAGAGGCGGAGTCGGGGCTGGGATGGAATCCGAATGAGAAACCTTGAAGAAATTTTAACCTTTTGATTCAGACCCAGACCCATCTCCGAGAAAGAACAAAAGATGAAGATAGAGAACCGTCGGAACCAAAACCAGGGAGGGAACAAGACCAGAACTTAGAAGGAATTTCCAAGTCCAGTATTGGTCCCGGTTTCGCTTCAGAAAAAACTTAAAAAGAAAAACGCCTAAGGCAGAAAACCAAAGGCCAAAGGGAAAAGACAAAGGGGGAACCATTTTGTTCCAGAATAAAATGGGGTGGTTATGCAAGGCATAATAGGGCATTCGCAAAAAATAGAAGTTTTTGAATTTTGATCATTGTAAGTTTATTCTTTGAACCAACATAGCAAGTGCATTCCTTCAAAGAGGGGTAAAATGTAGAAATGAAAAATGACCTGATCAACTAACTTTCATTCTTCTTTAAATCATCCCTTTATTAACTACTTAATCCATCTTAATCAAATCAATCAAATTTACTTAATTAAATCACACATCAATCCTAAGGTCCCTCTTTAATTAAATAAACCAATCTTATTTAATTAACTTCTAGTGTTCTTCATTTAATTAAATAAATCAAACTTATTTAATTAAACCACTAACATCATTCCCTTTAGTTAAATAAATCAAAACATTTATTTAACTGTCTAAATCACTTTTCATCTCCTTTTGATTTATTTGAATCCATAAATCTAAGCCAAAAATTCAAATCATCTAATCCCTCATTAAATTAATGTAATCCTGATTAATTTAATCTAAATGCATGTCAAATCCTCTATCTTTTCCCACTTGCACAAATAAATCATTTAATTCATTTATTAAATCTTCATTTTCCCTCAAGAAGGCATCTTTAGAAAATATTCCCTCAAATTTGAATTCAAATCCAAGTGGGATGAGTCCTTCCAACAAGGCATATATGTCACCTTACAAGTCCTTTTGCATTGATCCAAGTGGCCATTACTCCATTTGACTCTCCCTCCACCTTGTCATCTCAACATTTTCAAATTTCAAATTTATGCATTTATGGTCACATTCATCAAAACTTGCACATCCTTGCCTCATTCACATGGTGACAAGTGGCTCCTTCTTATTGGTTGGGTTTTTATCCTAGGTTCATCCCTCTTTCCTCTTCTCTCATGAAAATCTTCTATAAATGGAGAGGCTATCCTTCATTCAATCATCGACAATCTTCATGCAAAGTTACTCTCTTCACATCGAGAGCTAATTTTGTCCATTATCATTGCATTTTCATCATTGGATTGTCAAGGGTTGGGAAAGGCTCACTTTTCACAACAAAGTGACACCAATCCACTATGGAATAGGTGTGCATTGTGCTTCTCTAATCTTTTTTGGTTTATGATGTTATTTCATTTTGTTCATGAAGTATGATGCATTATTTCATAGGAGTATTTGTAGTTTTTCATTTGCATGAACTAACCACATTGCTAATGAGTGTTGGAGTTTAGATTGTGTGCAAATTTATTTGCGCTCATAGTGTTACATAAAATCTTTACATTCTATTTATTCTATTGTTTCTTTAGATCTTATATGTACTGACTTTATTGCATAAATTAATTTTGTGTATGCGTGTGCACACGCACGCACGTGTGCATTTGTTTGTATGTATGTATGTATGCATATAATAAAATAAATTTTGTACATACTAAAATATTAAAATTGAAAGTTTAAAGTATTCAACTATAGTTGTAACTACAATTTAACAATACAAAATTGTGATTGTCAACAATTACAACCCATCAAATACCAAAATTTAGAATTCAATAACACATCTTCAATAACACCTTCAGGATATATCACATCATAATATTGTATAATCTGTAAGCTTGTTCATGTTATACAAAATAAAGTAAAATTGTTATGTTTAAATAAAATATTTTTCCTTGTTTGTGTTACAAGTAAAATTATTGCATTAATATATACTAACAATCACACCTTGCCATGCAATGGGTACATTGAAGAAGCATGGAAGGTCAATTAGGGAATTTTTTGGTCTATATTTTACATATGTATTTGTGCAGTATACATGAGGTCAATTTGTAGGCCATTTATAAAATGATTTTATTTGTGCAACAAGTGTCTCAATGGAGAAGTGGTAGCTTCAAAGCAACTATGCATCTGCTTATAGTTATCTAAACACACACAAAAAAAAACATATGAATCATGAACATAATAGGGCTCTATTACCAATAGGCTCATGTTATTTTTGGAATAGGGAGAGAGGGATAGAGATGGATATGAAAATTGAGATAGAGATGGAGGAGAGGGATATGGAGAGAAGGAGAGGGAGAGATACAGAGAGAGAACAAAGGGATAGATAGATATGGAAGAGATAAATATATAAAGAGGGGGAAAGAGGGAGAGATAGAAATATAAAGATTGAGATATGAAGTGATGTCTAGAGAGGGGCAGAGAGGAAAAGATATGGGTAAAGAGAGATGAATAGTTAATGAGATAGAGATAGAGGGAGATATATAAGAATTAAAATATGGAGAGATAGAGATAGAGATAGAGATAGAGATAGAGATAGAGATAGAGCTAGAGATAGGGAGGGATCTAAACAAGGAGTGTGTGTGTGTGTGTATGAGTAAGAGAGATATGGAGAGACATAGAGAGGGAGATAGATATTTATAAATAAATAGAGAGAGAGGGAGATGGAGGGAGAGAAATAGAGATAAGAGAGAAGTAGACAGAAATAGAAAGAAGAAGTGATAGGGAGAGGGAGAGAGGCAAAGATAGGGATATAAAGGAGAGATAGAGAGATAAATATAACTTGGGAAAGATAGAGAGGGTGAGAGAGAGAGAGAAATACAAAAATAGAGAGATATAAATATATATAAAGGGAGAGATGGAAGGAGAGATGAAGAGTGAGATAGAGAGATAGAGATAGAAAGAGGGAGATAATGAAAGAGGGGGAGATGGGGAGAGAAATCTAATCATATTCGAAGAGAGATAAATATATAAAGGGAGAGATGGAAAGAGAGAAGAAGGAGACGAAGAGATAGAGATATAAATAGGGAGACAATGAAAGAGCGGGAGATGGAGAAAGAAATATAAAGATATATAGGAAGTGATATATAGAGAGAGGTAGAGAGAGGGATATATATATATATAAAGAGAGAGTAGGAGATACATAGTAAATAAGAGAGAGATGTAGATATAATGAGATATAAATAGAGAGGGAGAGGGAGAGATGAGAATATAGAAATAGAGGGGGCAAAAGTGAGAGATAAAGGAGGTAATAGAGATAATTAATAGAGGGATGGGGAGAGATAGAGATAGAAATAAGGAGGGAGAAACAATGAGTGTGTGTGTGTGTGAGTAAAAGAGATATAAAGATATAGATAGGGAAGGAGAAAGGAGTGTGTGTGTTTGAGTGAGAAAGATATTGAAATAGATATAGAGACTTGGAGATATAAATATAAATAGATAGAGAGGGAGGGAGAGAAATAGAGAGAGGATAGGGAAGTTGAGAGATATAGAAAGAGAGAGTGATATGGAGAGAGGGAGAGAGGTAGAGATATAGATAGAAATAGAGAGAGAGATAGAGAGACATATATAGTGGAAAATATAGAGGGTAAAGAGAGAAAGAGATGTAAGGCATGATACCTTGAGCATAAATCCCTAGGGACATGAAATCCTTGGATTGTTGGCATGAAATGACTAATCAAAAGCTACCTTCTCTCCTTCTCACTCTATAAATTTTAATTTACATTTTAAGTTTTAAATTCATTTTATTATATAAATTATAAAAAAAATCCAAAATAAAATTACTCTACAATAATTAAAGTCTTAATAAGATTTAAATAATTATAAATTAAAGTAGTTCTAATATTTATTATTATTATTTATAATTTCATAAAAAGACATAAATAATATAAGTAAATTTCAAACTTAAATCTAAATTAAAAACTAAAATAAAATAAAGGGAAACTCAAAATATATAAAAATCCAAGTATTAATAAACATAATAATTTTAAAAAACTAATAACAAATAATAAACTTATTAAGTTAATAAATGATCAAATAAAAAATAAAACCATTTTTTAAAATTTATTAAAAATTGAAATATTAATAAAATATGTACCTAAAAACTATAATTAATATATTATGAACAATATAAACATAAACTTAAAAGAAAAAAAATTCTTATCCTATCTTTTCTTTAATTACACATTATATTTTTAATATTTTAAAAAAATTGATGATTGAGATCATTTCATCTTTCTTTACAATTTTCAAGCATTGATTTTCGAAATCAAGTTGTTCACTTCATATAGGAAACACCTTCAGTGTAATAAATAAATATTAATTATTTTCAACAACAAATTATAACATTCTAAAATTTCATTTTATTTAAATATATTGTCTTATTATTTAAGTTTCATGGATATTATAAATCTCAAGAAAATGGGTCTATTGACAACTTGAATTTTACTTAATTTTATTGGAGAGTCATCTACTGTGTGTGTATTATGTTGTCTTATAGATGATTTGTAGTTATTTATTTTTTTATAACTCTTCATGATATCAAAGCTATGTTAGTAGAGTTAGATCAAATTAGGATAGGAGCTCTAAACACTCAAATAGGTGATCCTAAATTTCACTCCTAATTTATGCATTATTTTTTTATGAAATTCTTCATGATCATCAAATCACTTTCTAACCTTATTAAAAACAATCTATAACAAGTGCCACGTAGTGGCTAGTACTTTCCTTTTATAGTATTTTAGTTTAATAAAAAAAAATAGTTTTATTAATGTGAATAAATGTGAGTTTTGTTAATTATAGTATTAACATAATCATTTTAAAATGTCAATTAATGTTAATTTTTATTAAAGTTGTAATAATATATTAATCATTATAATGTAAATTGTAAGATAATGCATGCCTATATACTAAAAGATAGTTACATGTATTTATATTAATATTAATAATTATTAATCTTATCTTAATTATATTATATAAAAATCAATTATCTTATATAAAAATATTTATGTATTAAAATTTTAAATATTACAAAAATAATATAAATATAAAAAAAAATGATAATTATTATATAAATATTAAATTTATCTAATAATTATGTTATATACCAATATGTATAATATAATATAAATTTATTGATTATATAATGTAAATTTAAATAATGATTTTTATTTATTTATATTAAATAAAATGAACTAATTATATAATATAATTATAAGAAATAATCAAATAATAATTATTAAATTAAATCTATTGTAGCTTGAAAGTTCAATTACACATGTCAAAAGTACAAGCTTACTAGCTTATTGAACGTATACTTAAACGTTGTAAGATTTTTTAGTGTTTTATCTGAGACTCGTCTTGAAATGTTTTGGAAATCTAAAACACATTAATCAGAGTCCTATACTACCCCTTTTGTGTGCTTTTCAATAAATTTGTATTTGGGAGAGAATTTTGGTGTATAGATAGGCAATATCTCTAGAAGCTTAGTGGACAAGCTTGAGATGTACTTAATAATAGGCAAAATAATAGTTCAATTTCTTAAAAATAGGTAAGATGGCAACATAATAGATCAAAATAATAGGCAAAATAATAGTTCACTTTTCAAAAATATAGGAAAAATAATAGGTCATTTCACTTTTCCTAAAAATCCGTCAATAACACCCCAAACTTTTTAGCCAATCATATTCACAAAAAATATTGTTTTTAATTTATAAAGTTAAATATTTTACAAGTTAACTTTACAAAATTAAATTTTGTTATATTTTTAAAAAAATTATTGTTTTTGATTGGTTAAAAGCTAACTTATTAATAACTAATTAACTTGAAAAAAACAAAACTCTTTGCAATAGTATTGCCTACAACAAATACTAATAACCTCATAACATTTTCTTAAAGAGAATTGCAATAAACATAGATGCTTGATTGGTTGTGAATCAACCAATTGCCTCCACAAACCCAAATTGAAATCCCCAAATGTTGAGTATAGTGGGAAACAACAATAATACGATGGCCAGCATTGTGCGGTTGAGAAAAAGCCTTTATCTCATGGGCCTACATAGTAGCATGAGTGATGAATTATTAGCCTACATACTAAATGCATATTGGCCATGACTATTGACTTTATGAATGCCTCCATTGTTGACTACTAAATGCATCCAAATTTTGAAAAAGATTTCCCACCAACCTTGTTTTCATTTATAGTCTGACACAAGGCTTTTGGAGGACTTTGACGAAGTTGAGTTGTAGGTGAAACGGTATCTTCTTCCACCGCACATTCAACTGGTGGTTTATCTTGAACGTAGCCCATCCGTAGTAAACGTTAAAGTACTATTTGAACATGGTAAGACAACCAGAAAAAAGCTTCAGAAAATTTGTTTGTTTCGATGGAGTTAAATTCTACTCCAACTGATGTTTCCGTGTAGGGCTGATTTTCTTTGTTAAATAGACCGATTTGAAATGTTGACTACGCTCGCCACAAGATATTTATGGCAAATGAGTGATGCGTCCTTCATCCATGGAGACTTCTGACTTACACAATAATTCAAATACTATCTTTTACTTCCGTGTGTTATACGTGAGCAAACAAACAAATTACAAATTAATTCCGTCGTTCGCCACACGCAGTAAAGCAAGTCAAGTCAACAAAGATTGGGGAAATCGTTATTCATCAAAATAATTATCAAATAGATTATATAACATCTTATCATTTTTAATAGATTAATGGTTTTTAATGAGTCTATCAATGCTTAAGTTTTGTTGAGCACAAGATCTTAACATCACAAGGGATAAGGTTGAGATTGTATCTTGAACGATTTTTCAATCCTTGACTCTAAACTAATAGGTTTTAACTTAAGACTCATGTTCTTATATGAGATAGCTAAACAATTCTATGGATTCAATATAAATCCCTCTAACAACAAAAATATATTATCTTCTTCTATGATGATACAAATGATGAGACATGCCTCCCACCTAGGGCAAATATGATAATGATAATAAATTTTATTCTAACTACATTTTTTTGATAATGTGCCTTTTATTAGTCTTAATTATTTGATCATATTAAAATAACTAGAATTTAATGTAATTAATTTAGTATAGTTAATTAATATTTATTATTAATTAAATTATTTAGTAATCTTTCATTTATTTAATCATCAAAATTAAACAGTTTTGACTAAGATTTAGTGGGAAGGGCCCAAACTCAAGACAAAACAACCATAGAGGCAATACAAAGCATCACCCCCAGAATATCTCTCGTCACCGGGGGTCCGGAGTTGGAGGCGCTGCCACGTGGAGGCAGTGAGTTTAGGGTGGGGGCTAGCGATTACGCCACCATGGCTCAGACAATGGCGTTCATCCACGACATGGCCTCGTCAACTCTCACATACCCTATATTTTCATAATTATGGTGTAGAAAACCTTGAGTGAAATCAAAATGAATACTCTTTGAGGTGTTTTTCAAACTGGCTTTTCCAAAACCCTGGAAATAATCTGTCTTGAGGGAAAACGAATTTATTTTCTTGCGAGGAACCTTATCTTTTTTTGCCATTTCATGTGACACATATTGCACCCGCCACAATTCTATCTTGTTTCCAAGCCCATACTTTCCCACGAGCTTCAGCTCCGTGTCCGACTCTACCGCATCCATATCACGAACCACACTCGGAAACTCTACTGCCACAAAGGTCTTCTCTTCAACGGGATGCCCGCAGACCAGACTTGGAGCGCTCATTATTTTTCCTTCAAATTCTTTGAATTCCTCAAACACGTCTACCTCTCCATCTTCTTCAAGTTCTCTCTCAACTTCATCGTCTGGACCTTTCCTGCCACTACCAGTCTACAGGTCTTTCTTCTCGGAGTCCTCCAAAGCGGCCACCGTTGCACTCTCGGCCTCTCTGGCTTCATTTGCATGCAATTCTACTTCAATAAATGGCATATCTTCATCCATTGGAGTGGCTTCTACAAAAAATTGTGCAACCAAGGGAGTTTCATCTATTTCCATCAACGAAATTTCATAGTCAACAACAGCAACAGTTGTTTCTTCATGAGGCACTACATGTGCTTTTAACTTCTTACTTGTGGAATTGTGATCATAATTTCTCACCTTAAATTTCATGGAATTCCTCACTTCTTCTCGCTCCTCTGGAAGATCAAACGTGACCCTCTTCTTACCTTTCATTGATTTCAGCTTCGAAGATTGATTCCTTTTGTGCAAATTCTCAAGACCTTGCATGCCCATGTGACCAAGCCTCTTGAACCAAGGCTCTGTGTCACAATCCACCATTGCCTTCGTAGATCCCACCTCATTGTGACTCTCCAACACATATAAAGTGTTTAATTTGCTACCTTCTGCAATCACTCGGGCTCCTTTTGTCACCTTCCATCGACTTAGTTCAAAAGTGACTCCACATCCTTGAGGACTCAATTGCCCAACTGAAATTGAATTATGTTTCAGTTGAGGGACATACCTGACATCCCTTAACAACCAACTTTTTCCATTTGTTAGTTTCAAAAAAACATCTCCTCTGCCAACAATATCAAGAGATTTATTATCTGCAAGAAGGACCTTACCAAAAACACCATTTTGAAATGTTTTGAAAAATTCCCTACATGAAGTAATATGAAATGAAGCTCCCGTATCTAGCACCCAAGCATTTGTTTCAATTATGTCTTTGGTTAACAAAAGTACACTATCTTCCATATCTACTCCTTGGCTCTAACCAAGCTTTGATACCAATTGTGGAGCATTAAAGGAGCAAATAAAAACAAGAATTAGAAGTCACAGAATATAACACAACAGCATAACAGCATAACACGAGTTTTAACGTGGTTCACCATAAATGGCTACGTCCACTAGGAAAGCAGGGAATAATCTTATATTAATCAATGATCCAATATGATACATGAACTATACTTACACACTCATATTCACCCATAAACTGAAGAGTTGGGAGGGAATGAAGGGTCAAATGACTGTTGGGCTTCACATCCCAACAGTTTCACAAGGAATGAGACATCAAGAAAACAAAAGAAACATAAACTAAAAAAGAAAAAGACTACCAACAACCAACAACAACAACAAACATGACTAGCTGAATACCAACAACTCGGGGAGACCAGTTATTGTTTCCCAAGAAGTGGATGCCTTTTATAGCTTGCCACTCCTTGGTAAGGAACTGCAACTTGTCCTTGAAAGACATGAGTCTCTTTCTTTTAGTTTTCTCCATGGAGACAGGAAAAGCTTTCTCAATAGATTTACCTTTTTTGTTAGAGCTAGAAGGGGGGCTACAAGAGCTTCATCCCTTGCTCTCTTTGCATGATAGTTATTTATATCCCATTGAAACAATTTGATGGTAACTGTAGTAGTCTTTACTGTTTCTTTACTATAAACAAAAATTCTTGCAAAATGAGCATAATTTTATCCCGATTGCTTTGAAGACTAGCAACCTCCTTTCTCAAAATCATGCAATCCTCTAGAGATCTGACAACTTATTTTAAGTCCCCAAACTTATTTCCCAACTCTTCCCATTTTTCAATTGTATCAACCATTCCTTTCATCAAATCCCATTATTGCACATTTCCCTCCTCTCTAGGCCAATCCATTATCTTTTTCAAAATTATAGTGTCTCCAAATTTTGGATCTTATTCTTGGCCATGAGTAATTGTGTAAGCTTCTATTTGAAGATGCCATTTTCAATGCTTGTTTCTTTGCACATATCATTCACTTTCTCACATAGATAGACACAATTCTTGCAAGGGTCTAAAGAGATCGAAGGATCAACCTTCATGTCCTGAGCACATAACTCATTTTGAGGAGAGGGAGATGGACTAGCAAAGAAGCCACAAAGCAAAGGAGAGTTCATCAAATCAAATAATTATCCATTTTAAAATATCAAATCACAAATAGAATAAGTTCCTATATTGTTATGTCGTGTATAAACAACAATCTTCTTTCCCATTATCTAATCATTACTATACCTCTAGTGTTAAAAATTGTCACCCTTGACAATTTCTTATTAGGTTTAGATCCCCTTTATGTGCTTGGACCTAATTATGCATTAATTACATGTTTTACAAACATATTTAGAAAATTAAAAATTGAGAAACAAAAATAAGAATTTAATATTTTTCCCTGACACTTTTTGACTTTAAAAAAGTGGATCTAGTGCATAGTGAACCATGCCCTAGGACACCTCTTTTGGATCAAAATTTGAATATTTCATTTGGATAAATTATTATTTGAATTTACAATTTCAATTGTTAGTCATCGTCATTTGAATTTAGGGAAGGATATGTGTAGGATCATGATGGGCCAAAAAGTGGCAATATGATGGGTATGTGGCTAAGGACATTTTTTTTACCCAAAATTGACGAAACGAAAAGGGTTTTTAAAGGAGATTCTCAACTTTTCATCAATATAAATTATTCTTTACTTTGAATTTAATAAGTAATTATTATTCATTTTCTATTCAAATTATGACTAAAGTCCTGATTGATATGTTGATCGAAAAAAGTCTATAGCTTTCAAACGATATCACGTTTTTTGAATCCAAAATATGTGTCACATTATATGATTCGCATACTATAGGATTACAAAAATAAAAATTGAATTTCATGAATTTTTGAACAAGTTAAGGTGGTCAGACGTATGATTTTTTTATATTTTTTAAAACTTGTAATAAAAAATTCATAATTAATTATTTACTTGTAAAAAAATTACAAAAAAATATGCATCACATCCAGACATGAGTCCTCTACTTATATCTAAAATCTTATAAAAAAAATATTATCATTTTACTGTGGTTAGGGTGGTTAGACAGACATCTACTTCTTATTTTTTCCCTAAAATTTAAGTACTACTGCATTGAAATTTCAAATTTTCACCAAATAGATTTTTTTTTTTTTAAACAAACCTAGTAGTTTAGAAACTAAATTCAATTTTCTATAGATTATATTCTTACATGTTTTTGAAATAATATAGATAACTTATTCAAATTTTTACGTCAAGTTTCCTAACTCTGATTTTTTCTGAATTTTTTGCCACTTAAGGGCATGCTTTTTCCATGATGATCCTCCACATACCCGGAAATTAGAATTACATATAAATAAAAAGTATTTTCACCATTTTAATCCTATAATTTTAATTGAGAAAATTGAGTATCATAAAAGGTATTTAATAGTAGTCAAGTGTAGAATTATAAACATTTTAGTAGCATTCACTCATGTCAAGCATCATGTCAAGTTTCAATCATGCATTTATCTAAGTTTATTCGTGTTTTGCGATCATTTTTTTGTGAGCACTAACACTTGCAAGACTTCAATCAAGCTATAAAATTCTCCTTGAAGATGATGATTAGATGACTTCATTCCATCAAAGAAGGTTGATTTGAGTGGAGATTTAAAAAAAATCAATTCATTACTTGTTATCAATTAGCCTCTACTGGATAGAGGGTAATATCTATTTTATACCATCATACCCATTATGGATGTAGAAATAAAAAAAATGAGGTTTGAATTAGGAAAGACCCTATATCATACAACCCTTCCCCCTCTATCATATTTATAGGTTTTTAGATCTAAAGATATTTGGAGGAAGATAAAGGAATAATTTCTTATTTTTGCATTCAAGCCTACAAGTTGTCAAGACATGAAAACTTTATTTTCTCATGTCAATAGACAAAGTTTTGATAGTGACCCTAGGAGACCAAGAGCTATAGAGTAGGGACCTCAGGTATGTGTTTTTAGATCTAGCAAAGGAGGAGGAAATTTTTGCACATTACACCCTAGACCATATAGTTTTACTTCAAATTTAGACTAGGTTCCTTTGTGTCTGCTTTCTACATTTCTATATTCTATTTTTGTCTTGTCACTTTGAAATTTTTAGAAATCATAACTACTATATTTTCATAGTTTACATAGTTAGATTATTTTATTAGTCAATTTTCATTAGTTTATCAATTCACAATAACCACAATCACACCACAAACATAAGGATTAGAACCTCGATCCATCCAATTTACCAATTCACAAAAATTGCATTGTATTTTGCATCCAAAAGACATCTAGGGTTAGTTTTAATCAATGCAAAGTAGATTTAGATGGGGCTTGCATTAATAAATCTAAATTAGGTCATATTAAATCTAAAATCAGCCCTAGAAGGGTTCAAAAAATTCATTTAGTCATTTGTACATATAGTGAAAAAGAGGGAAATCTGCATTGTTATTATTGCAAAAAAACACAAAAAGATATCAATTTCTAGATTTGTTAGATTAGGATCACTAAGTTGGTATACTTTAAAATATAAAAAATTATATTTTCACTTGCATCATTGGTTAAAGGTTTTGAAAATTACATGCATAGTTGGCTTTCATATTGAAAAATCATAAATTTGTTAATTTCTAGAAATTTATTTACTGTTAGGCTCGAAAAATCACAAAATAGGATACCTAAAAAATGTAGCACATTTCCAAATTTTGAATTGAGTAAAATTTCCATACCAATCTAGGGTGCATTATGCCCTAAAACATTCAAATTTCACTTATATTTGGATCACAAAATTGTCTTTGTGTTTTTTGTGTAGTTCTTCTCTCTGATTTTGCACTCTGTTTGGTTTGTTGTGTTGGAAGTCTATGTAGTTTATGTTGTCAATGATGTAAATAGATCTATGTTGTTGCATTGTTTTCAACCTTAGAGATGTTTTATATTTTCACTAGTAGTCTCACTTGTGTCTACCTCTAGTGTTTCCTTGATTAAAAAAGTGTGTTGTTGAGTTGATGTATTGTAGTTGGTTTGTTTATGATGATGAAGTGTTGAAGATGATGCGATGATGTTTGCGGTGCTTTGTTTCCAAGTTCTTTTGAGAAAAAATTAATAAAAGAAGAAATAATGGGTAAAGAGTGTTTAGTTTAGTAGAGTAGTTTTCTAGTTGTTGCTTTACATTTATCCTATATTGAAGTTGTGCCTAAGCAGTTCAAATATGTTGATTAGAGGTGTTCATAGGTGTTATGTCCATAGTTTCTTGTTTTGGATCCTTGTGAAGAGAAAGTTGTGTTCACCAGTGTGTGAACTGTGAAAGTAGTGTTGTCTAGGAGAAATGGTTTTTCTTTGCATTTTTTTATATTGTGGTTTCTAGTCTTATGAGTCTCAAGGTGTGCTTATATTGCTCATATCTATCTTCATTTTTAGTTTTTTGAGTTTTGGTGCTTTTCAAGGTTGTAATCATCAGTTACAATATGTACAAGGTTAACTGGTTGTGCATAAAGAGTATGTTCTTCAAGTGAAAGTTGTTGCGAAGGATTTTTTGGATTTCAAGGTGTTGATGGAATATTCTAGATTGTTTTCAAGTAATGTGTGTGGTCCAAAATTAATCTTTGGATAAAAGGAAGGATTTACTTAAATGCTTAATGGTGTTAACACGGGTTCAATCAACCTTAGGTGTTTACACTAATTACATAAATGCTTTGGTGTTTATGGAAGGATGTTGTGGCATGTATGTATGGATTTAGATCCAAGTTAAGGTGTGATGTGGTTCGTCTTCCTTCCTCTCCACCACAAGAATGTGTTGGTGCTGACCTAATTTGAATTTGCACATTTTAGGTGCATATATGACCTTGTAAATTGTTTTCAAGGTTGAGGATAGTGCACAAAAGGGAAATAGGATAGGGTTCGACCTTTAGGGAGATGGAATTGGACCTATTTCACACTTTAGCTCATCAGAAAACCTATATCCCTCAACCAAGTGACTTAATTGAGGAATGGCTAGTGTGTTCTTAAAGTAATTAGACAAGGGTTCACCATTAAATGAAGCTTCAAAGGAGAAATGAAAACACTCATGCACAAACCAAAAAATTTTGAAAGCATGAAATCAAATTGAAAAATAGAATGAAATAGAAAACTACTTGGAGGAGTGTAGAGGAAAAAAAAAGGAAGGTAAACCCTGCAAATTTTTGTCTCAAATTGCACTATGACTAATATGCTAGGTTGGGAAATTTAGTCCCACTCTAGGGTTTTAGGGGCAAAATCTGGAATCTTCTAATGACTAATCAAGATATATAGAAAGATGGAAAAAATGGGTATACTAGGACTAATATGCTAGGTTGGGCATATGAGTTTTGTTATTATGATTTTACTAATATTTTTGTAGGCTCTAGTGATCTTTTGTAGCTTCCCACCTGTCCAATCTTTAGGCCTGAAAGTATGAATTCTTGTCTATAGGTGAGTTTCTATGAAGATGACAACTTTGACAACTTTTTCAACTTTTCCTTCAAAGAATCTTCAAGCTCCAATTCACCTAGATCAAACCCTTGAAATGAAGACTAAAAAATTGTGTTAAATTGCTTCAATAGATGTGGATCTTGACTCTTGACTGAATGGTTGAAACTTTATCTTGAATGCTTTCTTGAATCATGAAACCTACATCACAAATGTTAGCTCACAAACACACATGATGCATGAAGAATTTGAAATGATGATTGAATGTTGAATGTTTCTCCAATGCTTAATGATTTTCTCTTGAATGCTCTTAATATCATAAAATTTCCTTAGGAATTCTCTTTTGAAAATATTAGATGACTTGGAAACTTGCTAGTTAGGAGAAACTAATGAAATGACCTTGTATTTATACTTGCTTATGCTCAATTTCACAAAATTACAACACTACAAGCTAACATTCAAATATTGAATCTAAGGATAATAGAATCCCACCAAGAATTTGAATTAAAATAGGTCCTAGGTTAAAGCGGGACACATACGCCACACTGGGCGTATGAGTCCAAGAGGCTTAAACCTGGGACATATATTTCAAGAAGTGTTATGTTCAATGTGGCATTTGAAATAAGGGCCTAATACCTAGGAAGGACCCATATGCCCAGATGGGCACATATTGGTCCGAGATCCCTAAATATCATACACAAAGCCAAAAACATTAAATTATGATTTTCCATTTATTAAATGTCGGGATTATCCTTATAAAATGCATTTAACTAGGCTTGTGGATGCAAAATAGGACCAATTAATGCATAAATAAGCCAAATTTTAATAGGGAGGACCCATACAAGTGTGAAAATATAAAGGGATACATTTTTCTACACTACATTTATCCCCCACTTTAGTGAGAGGATGACCTTGTGTCAAATTTACACTAAAGTAGACAAATTCACATCAAGAGGGGCCCAAGTGTACAAATGCTAGTGAGATAGGATGGTAATGATCAAGAAGGGATGATCAATCCCCTTGGATTGAGATCCTATAGAAAACCAACATAGGCACAAAATAACATGAATGTGAATGATGTATGAAGCAACAACAAGATACAAGCATACACTATCAAAGACATAAAGAAGAAAGAAAAGGAAAAAGAGGGCGAATCAAGCCTCGACAATTTGTCCAACACGATGTGGACTGGGTCTAATTTTTTTGTCCAAAAAATGTTTGCAAGTGGAACATGATGTACACTATTCAAACAAAAAAAATGATCACAAAGGCTAGTGGATTCCAGTATCCACTAAGTGAGCCCTTGGAAAGGTGAGAAACACACACACAGTTGGTATGTTCCCACACACACAAGCAAGTGGCTATGGGAAATTCGTGCCTATGGTCAGCTCCCATACGTACTAACCATACCAAAGCTATAAATCCTGATAAATTTGATAAGGCACCACACAACATGAACAACTAGATTCATAAGGCAAGCAAAAATTTGTATGCTAACACCCATGAAAAAACATGATGGCTCCACAGGGAAGCAAATTGTGTTATGCAAAGTGGCCATATAATGATTATTGTAAATGAAAAATAGTGTAAGGTACGTTCAAAGAGGGGTTTTTCTTAGTTCATGTAAGATATCAACCTAGGGAACATCATGCCTAATATCTCCAAGAGAGGACCAATTGAAGAATAGAAGATTCACGGCTTAGGGAATGCACTCCACTTATCATTTCTACTAAGAGGAATATAATATGCTAAGAGAGATCATGCTCTTGAAGGACATGAAAATAAATGCCATCAAAAAGAGAAAGAAACATCGCATGAAGTAAAAAGGCCACATAATGAAACATGAGTTGTAATTGAAATGGAAAAGAATAATGCCAATGTATGCCCCCACTTTAAAGAAATCGCTAAACACCATGTTGTGATCAATTACTTTAAAGTAGTGAATGATAAATGCTAACAAGAAAGAGGACATGATAAATTATTTGGAAAGCCCTATGCCATGTCATATGTTCCCAAATGAAGCTACATCATGAAAATGGGTTGCCCCCAAAATGAAATCCTAAAATCACATAAGGTATCCATGGATTCAGGGTCGGTATGTCTTTGCTACAATGTTGTTAGAGAGCTCAAAAAAGTAATAATTCCCCAAATACTCATGGATCAAGGAAAAATGGCACAAAGAGATTGAAAACAAAGAAAAGCTTTTGGGTCAACATGTGAGAGACCTAAATGTCTCGATGCCTTGAGTTATCTCGAAAAAGAAAACACAAGACAAAGAAAAGATAAAAGATAATATTTTTGGGCCAACATGGAAGAGACATAAATGTCTCAATGCCTTGTGTCATCCCCAAAAGAAAAACACAAGACAAAGAAAATATATAAGTTTATGGCATATAGAAGAATGTAGATACAAATAGAGGAATGTCACAAAGAGAGAGATACATCAAATATAATGGTATGGGAGATCACATTACTCACATGCAATCACTCACATAACATGAAAAAGAAAATGAAGACAAGACTAGTAAGGAACATGCATGCCAAAAATTTTCATCATATGTGAAAGGGAAAAAAATAACCAAAGGGACAATAGCAAGTGTGGTACTAGAGGAGCATCACAAAGTTAAGCATGTGTTGAGTCACCCTTTTTAGGATGAAAACCATGGTTTTTATCATTTAAGCTCATGGAATAAGAAAACAATAAATTCGATTCATTATGAACTTCCTCATCAATTTTAGCAATCTCATCATCATTTTCCAAGTTAATCATAGTGGGAGGTCGAATGATAATTTTCAAAGAAGGTGCTAGTCCCTATTGTGGTTGTGATATAGAATATTTTTGTTTTGGCGAAGGGGGAGAATCATCATGTATTTCTTCACTTGAGTTTGGATGTTGATTTTGTTTTTTGTTCTCTTTGTTTAACCTTCGAGCAATAGCACGATGTCTACGCCTATGCTCTCTAGCATTTCTATTTCTTTTTGAACGATGTTAAAGTTGTGTTTGTGTCAAAGAGGGTTTATCAACCATAGGTTTATTTTATTCCCTTAGGGGAGGAATGGAAGGAACCAGGGGAGACTATTCAAATACTTTCTCTTTAGATTTGTAAACTTGTTTTATCTTGGGAGGCAGGACAAGATTGTTTTGGTTCTCTCTTGGTCATTTTTAGGAAATAGGTAAAGGGTTTTTCTTGGTTTGGTCTTGGTTACTTGGAAGGGATTTTGGTTCAATCATGGTTTCGTCAAGGATAGGAGGCTCAAGCATGGGTTGAGGCATGTTTTGAAGGGATAATTCTACTATTCATTTTCCCTTAACTTTTGATAATATTTGGAAAAGAAATCTCAATGAGGTTTAATATGTTCAATAGGATTGGGCCAAAATAAATCCAATGAGAAATTCCCATGGGAAGACATAGGATTAAAGCCACTATAGTTCACAATAAATATCTCATCATCAAATGGAAAATTTAAACATCTATGCACAAGTGATAGGATGACTTCCATGGAGTGTAGCCATTGATAACCAAGCTTCACACAGTATTGATCCGACATTGGGATGATGGATAATGATACATCTAATTATTTTGGTCCAAATTTTAAAGGAAGGGTGATCATACCTATCATAGGGCATGCAAAACCATTATGTGTTTTTATCCATGCTTTTAGTTTATCATATGTATGTTGATAGAACTCATGCACAAGTAAGAATTATTCAATGATCTCATTCTCTACATGGATGGGATCAATTATTATCCCATTAGTAGTCTTTCCATTGATTCGACTGACTATGCAAAGAGGACCATTAGGTACCTTTCTGATTATATATTTTGATGAGAAAGCAATGTCAAGAGCTATTTTAGTTTGGCCCTTATGAGTTTGAATTTTGATCAATCCAACCATATTATCCATAGGACTTAGTTCATTGGTATCCATGTTGTCATCATCCATGTCAAGATTCATCACATCAGTCTTAGTTTCACTAGCTTTGACAAATGAAATATTATGATTTGGCATGGGGTTGTTAAAGATTTGTAGGTTTTAGTTGGAAGGGGAAATGAACTTATAATTGAGCAATCATTGACACCACCAATTTTAATATGATTGGAATCAATGAGGTCTTTCACCATGTGTTTAAGACACAATGTTATGTATCATTTCCATTTTGATGGTGAAAATGAAAATAGGAATTTGATGTAAAGTTTATATGTAATGGCTTTGTAGGATTAGGAGCTTTAATGGGAGCTAAGGAAATCAAGTTATTTAATAGAAGTTGTAACATGCTATTATGGAGGGTATTAGGTAAGGGAGTAAATTGTCTATTCGGATCCCCAAATGTAAAAGTGTTCATCTTCTTTAGAGCAGCCACTTGGGTATCAACATGTTGGGTTGGTTGAGGAGGATTTAGTTGAAGAAAACCTTTATTTTGTTCCCTAAAAGGTTGGTATTTTTTTTGAGTTGTGGATTTAGAATTTTTAGGATGGCTAGAGGTGGGTTTTATTTTGTGACTGCTAGCCAAGATTTGATAATCATGAAGGGTGGTACACAAGTGTACAAAGGAAGGAAATTTCATCATGCCAAGCTTATCTTGCATCTTAGTTTGTAAGTTCTCAATGAACATTTGTTGAAGATTAAGATCAAGAATATTTATGTCGATTTGGGAATAAAGTAATTGGTAGCATGAAATGATTCCAGTAACCTTTTCATCATCCTTTTGCTTACATCTCACCAAATCAACTAAGGTCATCTTAAGATTCATGTGCACTTGGAAATTATTGATAAAGGCCTAAAAAATTTCATTGAATGAATGAATTGAGTTGTTCAATAATGAGGAAAACCATTTTAAAGCAGTATCTTTCAAGGACCTAGAGAATAGCTTAGCCAATAGATTATCTTCAAGGAAGAAATCATTGCATAAGGTGGTGTGAGCAAAAACATGGTTAGAAGGATCTCCTTTCCTTTCATATTTCTCAAACCTAGGAATCGTTATACCTTGTGGTATTGACATTTTAATATCTCCAAGGATAAGGGATTTCTTCTAACATAGTATGAAGGTTGGCCATTTTGGTTTTGGTTTATGGTGGAAATTTCACATTGAAGGGATGAAACATTTTGTAAGATTTGGTTAAGGATGGCATCATTGGTTATGTTTTGGGATGGAGGTGAATATGGTGGAGGTGTATATGTGTTTGAGGGGAAATAGAATGGAACACTCATGAGAGTTAAAGTAGTAGGAAATATGACATTATCAATGCCACAAAGGTACAAGGAGTGCTATTGGAAATACACAAGGTAGGAAAGACATTACTAGTAGGTTGTATTGCTGTGGTAACTTGAGGGTTGGTGTAAGTAGGAATAGAGGCAATGATTGTAGGAGGAATTTGGGTTCCTCCTTGAATTTGATCATTGTTCAAAGTTTGAGCACAACTAGTCATTGAGGTAAGAAGTTTTCCAAAAATTTGAGCTAAGTTACTCACAATATCTATTCCTTTTTCACTTTCAATCATTTGATGTCTGTTATCTATGGTAGGAATAGTAGTGTTGGAAATGTTTTCAATACTTACAAAGTTTTTTAGATGTCCCAGTTATTCATGGATTTGGATTAGGTTTTCTTGAGGGACACTAGTAACCATTGTTTCAATACTTTTCATACTATTTGAAGGTAAAGAGTTGTCAATGGTATGGTCTATACTTAGTGCTCTAGTGTTAACACTATGAGTGAAAGAGCTAGATAACCCAAGATCCATGATGAGTGTGTTATTGTAGGATGACATGAGTCTTGAACTATGTCTCACTATAGTATTAGAAATAAGACACAAAGTTGCAAAAATCATACAAGGGTCAATCAAAGAAGGATAATGAATGCGAGATAAATGCAATGAACACAAGAAAAATGATATTCTTTATTTCTAATTCTTATGTTTACAAATGCACTTGAAATGAAACTAATTTTGAAAATATTGCCAATGACAATAATTTTGCAAACTGACATAGTAATGTAAAGACAATAGCCAAAAGAATAGATGACAATATTTTAATGCTATAAAATGCAAATTTAGTCCTAACTAGAGACTAATATGCCTAATTGGGCGTATGAGTCCCACTTAGGGGTTTTGATAGTTTCAAATAGTGAAAAATAGTTAGCACAAAATACCTTGAAATCTCCAAAAAGACCTATATAGGGACTAAATCACCCAAGTGGGCGAATGAGTCCAAAATTAGCATTTTTAAGAATAAATCAAAAAGTTCTAATTTTATTTCAATGTGTCTAGGTTGTATGCTCAATTGACTATTTACAATTATAGATTCTAATGAAATTGAATGATGTAAAATGAAAAAATGCAACCTATATGCATGCACTTTTCACTAATGCAACATTTAGAAGTCCTAAGTGCAATTCAAGTAATGAAAATATAATGCAACTATAATGCAACCTAGATTTAGGACTATAATGTTCTCCACATCAGAAATTCAAGGGTCTAAAGTTCAGGTTCACCAAAAAGAAAAAAATTGAAATAAGAATGGTTTCCACCTTTTGGGAGATGGAATTGGACCTATTTCACACTTTAGTTCATTAGGAAGCCTAGATTCCTCAACCAAGTGACTTGATTCAAGAATGGATAGTGGGTTCCTAATGTAATTATACGGGGGTTCACAGTTAAATGAAGCTTCAAAAGAGAAATGAAAACACTCATGCATAAACCATAGACACTTGAAAGCATGAAATTAGATTGAAAAAATAAATGAAACAGAAAAGTACCTGGAGGAGTGGAGTGGCCAAATGAAGGTTTGTAAACCCTAGAAATTGTTGTATCAATTTCAACTAGGACTAATATTCCAAGTTGTGTGATTTAATCCCACTCGAGGCTTTTCAGAGCATAATTTAGAATCTTCTCATGACTGATCAGGATCTATAGAAAGATGGAAAAGTGCAGTATACTAGGACTAATACACTAGGTTGGGTTTATGAGTCATATTATTAGGATTTTATTGATACTTCTATAACGTCTAGTGATCTTCCATAGCTTCCTTCCTCTCCAATCTTTAGGTCTGAATTCTTGATGAGTTTTGCAACTTTTCCTTCAAAGGATCTTCAAGCTCCAATTCACCTAGATAAAACCCTTGAAATGAAGATTGCAAACTTGTGTGAAATGGCTTCAATGGATGTGGATCTTGACTCTTGATTGAATTCTTGAAACTTTGACTTAAATGCTTGCTTGAATCATGAAACCTACATCACAAGTGTTATCTAAAAAACACACATGATTCATGAAGACTTTGACATGATGATTGAATCTTGAATGTTGCTCCAAATTCTTGATGATTTTATCTTGAATTCTCTTAATCTCATAAATTTTCCTTAGGAATGCTCTCTTGAAAATCTTAAATGACTTGGAAACTTGCTAGTTAGGAGAAACTTAATGAAATGACCTTGTATTTGTACTTGTTTATGCTTAATTTCTTGAAATTACAACACCACAAGCTAACATTTAGAAATTGAATCTAAGGATAATAAAATCCCACCAAGAATTTCAATTAAAATAGGTCCTAGGTTAAAGTGGGACTCATACGCTAGGTTGGTCATATGAGTCTCAAAGGCTTAAACCCAAGACAAAGATTTCAAGAAGTGTTATGTTTAATGTGACTTTTAAAATTAGGGCCCGAGACCTAGGGAGGACCCATCGCCCAAATGGGCGTATAGGTCCTAGATCCTGTCATGTCCCCTTCTAGTTGACATCTCTCAGAGCACAGGATTAGCCTATTATGTGACCCTCGTAGGCTGATAGGATGGATAGAGGGTCTTGATGGAGCTTGGCTCAACTTCAGTTGTTAGTAATTGACTAGTTGGCTTTCGTTCGGGCTCATTCGGACACCGTTTACCTGAGTTGCTATTTTTAGCAGTATTTGACACTCAGAGAGGCACCCCTGCTATTTTTAGCAGTACAGTTTGATCACATGCGGAAACACTCCCTGGTTTACCAGCTTCAGACGGTTTGTGCATTAGACGTTTATTGAGGGAGTTATTAATATTTGATTGATTAATTAAATATTAATTAAATTGAGCATATAATATAAGTTATAATATTTTAATATTATAACTTAAGTGAAGGGATCGCCCATCATGGAAGGGGCCAGTTGTGATTATATTTTATAATCAAAAATTACATCAAAGACTATTGAAAAGAATTAAAATAAGAAGTCAAATTATTTAATGATCCCTATTTTTAAGGAATTCGCACTTTTCAAGAGTATAAGGCATTTTCATTGAAAATTGAGCCATTATGTTATGGTGAATTGAAAATTGATCAAGTCTTGACCAGAGCACGAAAGCCAAGGGTTTCAGTCTCAGAGCATTGGGGAATGAGCCATCTCCAGTGAAAGCGATTCAGAGGGTGTGAAATATCATCTGATTTATTGCCACGCAGAGGGATTTCTTCATTCAGAAGAAATTACAGAGCATTCAGAGATTATTTACCTTTAGAGTTTTTGTTAGGGTTTTATCCAGAAAGCAGTTGTTAACCAAGGCGCATCATATTCTTGAGGCTGGAAATTGATTTCAAGGAAGCCGTACACTTTGTACTTGCTGATCTGACAGCCGTACCATTTGCAGCAGGTCGTACTTTCTCACTTTCAAGCCGTCCTTGGGTTTTGTGCAAATCGCCTATCACTTGGAACTTTGGTCTTCATTCATCGAGGCACCTCAGCATTTGGACCATTTTCGGAGCTTTAGATGGAGGGAGAAGCAGTCATTATTGTAGCCGTACTATTATTTGCATTCTTTCAGCTGGCAGCAATAACCAGGTCTTCTCATAAAAAATATCATTGCCTTTTTGCTTGCATGCACCTGGATCTTATTTGTAATCATCTTAGAAGTTTAATAAATAGACTGGAAACTAGAGATTCAATAATTTCTATCATTTCCGGAGTTGTGTTATTTAATTTGAATTTATTCAGTATTTCTTTTCAAAGTCGCAATTTCTTTTTTCATGCAAAAACATCAAAAAAATCAAAATACACCAAAAACAAACAAAAATAGTCAGATTCGAGAAACAGGGGAAACAAGGGTTTCTAAAGTGGTATCAGAGCTAAATCTTTCCATCCTAAGGGTTTAGCAGTCTTATGCAGCAAGAAGAGGTTGGGTCACATAGGTATTATACATGCAGGCGAGCCTTGATTGACAGGCAACAGGGTTTGAACAGGCAGCCAGGAAATATGGCTGATAGAACAGATAATCCTAGAACAGAGATCCCTCAAAACCCTAGGGATCAGGATGATGCAGAGGTTCTACTCACTCTTAGAGATTTACGAGCAGGTCAATGGTAGTTTAATGATGTGTTACAGCAGTTGACAGTAGCACTTCAGAGATTAGGTACACCGAGGAGACCGTCACCATAGCGTGAGGATAACAGGAGTGATGTAGGTTCATGGAGAGCACCTAAGACCGCTTCTCGGATAGCAGACAGGCCCACTAGGCCTACTTTTGTGAGACAGGAGGCCGATGAGGCTATGGTAGGTGAGGAGCACGAGGAGTTGTTCGCAGAAACACTTATGGCAGTGAACGAGGAGTGGGAGTTAGTACCACCTGAGGTTAGAGAGAGGATCTCCTTTGACAGATTTGTTATGCAGAGGAGAGAGTATCACAGAGGTCGACAGGATTGGAGACCTAGATAGCAGAACAATGACCTGAAACATGCTACAAACAGACTCAATCTTGCGATGTTCGACGATAGTGGCAAGGTCACAGCTCAGGCATGGATTAGTAAGCTAGAAACTTTTCTCACGTTGCATCTGATGGCTGAGAGGGATGCTATTAGATATGCGACACTGCATCTTGAGGGAGTAGCTTACGACTGGTGGCACCACGGGATGGTGACACTACAGCATGACCGGATCACGTCATATCAGGAGTTTGTTGACAGGTTGGCAGAGTGGTTTGACAGGAAGGATCCAGAATCCTACTTCAGAGACTTGGCTCAGTTGAGACAGTGGTAGTTTGGAGTCGTATATTGGTGACTTTCAGAAGTTATCAGTTATGGTTCTGAATATTTCAGAGAGGCGACTGGTAGTGCTTTTCATGGAGGGTTTGACAGAGCCATTGAGAGGTTGAATCAAAGCCTTTGATCCTCCTTCGTTATAGGAAGCTATGAAGAAGGCACGCAGTATGGAGTTGGCAGCACCATCCAGTAGATTCAACTCCTGAGGTTCTTCTTCTTTCAGGGACAATAAGGGATTTAACAAAAACAGAGAGAAGTTTGATTTTAACAAAGAAAAATCAGATTTTAAAAATGATTCAAAGGGTAAATTAGCAGCACCACCTTTGGATCGTGAGGCTCTTAACGATCTACGCAGGAAGAAGCTTTGCTTCTAATGCAAAGGTCCCTATGATGCCAATCACGATTGTCCTTTGAGGCCTAAGGGCAAGGCAAATCGAGTGATGTGGGTGTATTATGAAGATTCAGAGTCAGAGAATTCTGAACAGTAGGAGAGTTCTGAGGAGTCAGAGTCAGAGGCTTCAGAGCCTAAGGCAGAGACAGAGTCAAAGCTTCAGATATAGGAGGCATGCCTATCTAGCATTCAGCAGGAGGGCTCATTCAGGATTCGTGGAGTGTTGGCAGGGCAGAGGGTCATTACCCTTCTTGATACAGGAGCCACACACAATTTCATCGATGCTAGATTTTTTGAGAAACGCAGACTCATCACTGAGGAGTTCGAGGGCATTAGGGTTAAGGTGGCCGATGGTTACACTCTTAGGTGTGAGCGCATGATTAAGGATCTCCCCTTACGCTTGAACAATTATGAGTTCAAGGCTGATTACTACGTAGTGAACATGGGAGACATTGATTTGGTCTTGGGCATGAAGTGGCTTCATTCACTTGAGGAAGTCACTCTTCATCTCAAGGACATGGAGATCCGTTTTGATGTTGATGGGAAGACACACATCCTAAAAGCAATTCGGGACAGCAACATCAAAACAATTTCTTTTCGTCGGATGGAGAGGCTCATGCGACATGACATGGTAGAGTGGGCTGCCGAGTGCACATTAGCACCTATACAAGAGGGACAGCAGAAGAATGAGTATCATCCAAACATTCAGCAGTTGAGAGTCAAGCATGATAAGGGCAGGATCATGTGTATGGCCAAACAAGCCCTTTAAGGCAATGAAATTTGAGAACAAGGAGTTAGGCAACTTATGTAAAAATTTGAATAAGTATCTATTATTTCAAAATATTTCGATAAGATTCTATTAGATTCTATGGGTCACATTAACTAGCAAATTATTTTTTTTAAACAAAATCTATTTGGTAAAGAAGAAGGATGGCACCTTACGCATGTGCATTGACTACAGAGTCCTGAATAAGAGGACGATCAAAAACAGGTATCCGATACCGCGTATAGACGAGCTTATTGATGAGCTCCATGGTGCATGTTACTTCACTAAAATTGACTTAAGGTCAGGGTATCATCAGATCAGGGTTCGTGAGTAGGACATCGAGAAGACTGCCTTCCGTTGTCATTGTGGGCACTTCGAGTTCGTAGTGATGCCATTTGGGCTCACTAATGCACCAGCTACATTTCAGTCCACGATGAACAGGGTTTTTCATTCACTGCTGAGGAGATTCGTATTGGTCTTCTTCGATGATATCCTTATTTACAGCAGGACATGGCAGGAGCATTTGGCTCACCTGGAGACTGTGTTGAGTATTCTGGAGAGGGAGTCCTTGTACGCCAAGGAATCCAAATGTGATTTGGGGATGACCGAATTGTTATATTTAGGTCACATTATCAGTGGAGAGGGAGTGCGGATGGATCCTGAAAAGATCCGTGCTATTATTGACTGGCCTACACCGGCAAACCTGACACAGTTGAGAGGGTTTCTAGGTTTGTGTGGGTTCTATCGCAGATTCGTGAATGGTTATTCACGACATGCAGCCCCTATGACAGATTTACTGAAGAAGGGTGCATTTATTTGGACTCCTGAGGCACAGGAGTGTTTTATGAGATTTAAGGAGTTGATGACTACATGCCCTGTGTTGGCACTACCTGACTTTTCGAAGCCTTTCGAGCTTCAGTGCGATGCATCAGGTGAGGGCATTGGTGCGGTGCTTATGCAGGACAAGCACCCTATTGTATATGAGAGCCGTAAACTCAGAGGGCCAGAGAGACTTTACAACATTTACGATAAGGAGATGCTCGCTATAATGCATGCCTTAGCAAAATTTAGGCAGTATCTTGTTGGCAGCAAATTTTGCATCAAAACTGACCATAACAGTTTGAGACACTTCTTGGGGCAGCGAGATCTCAATGATCGTCAGCAGAAGTGGGTCAGTAAATTGCAGGCATATGACTTTGATATCTCTTATATCAAAGGAACCCAGAACGTAGTAGCTGATGCTCTTTCACGCAGGCCATATTTGAGCTCTATGGTTCACATTTCAGAGGATTGGAGGCATATGATTGTGGCAGAGTATGCCAAGGATACTTGGGCTTCCAGCATTGTTGAGGGATCGACAATTGATACCAGGTACACGCTTGTGAATGACTTGATCATTTACAAGAACAGGATTTATTTGGTCCCAGGTTCAGAGGTGAAGAACATTATCATGCAAGCCTTTCATGATGTACCCATAGCAGGACATCCCGGGTATTTCAAAACCTATAAACAGATTCGGGAGAGATTCACATGGAAAAGGACTGCATATGCATGTTCTTCAATACGCAGGAGTGCCCCGGGTTTGGTCGCCAGTAACAAGCAGGAGAACATCGCATCTCTGGGAGGGTTTATTGTAGCCATTCGATTCCCGATGCAGCGGGAATGCCTGCCTACGGATTTCATTAAGGCTTGCCTAAAGCCCAAGGACGTAGGATTGCATATACATAGTTGTGGATCGGGTTAACAGCGCCCACTTCTTCCGACACACTACCTACAGCCTACACGTAGCGTGCAGGTCTTCTTCAGAGGTATTCGGGGACACATGGGTTGCCTCTTTACATCGTGACCAGCCAGAGATAGTCGGTTCTTGAGTGACTCGCGTGAGGTGTCTGTGACTTTCAGGGGACCGAGCTTACACCGAGCACCAGTTACCACCCGCAGACAAATGGGCAGACGGAGATAGTGAATAAGTGGGTGGAAGGTTACCTCCGAAATTATATTGCAGGGCAGCAGAAGGCATGGGTCAAATGGATTCATTTGTGCGAGTACTGTTATAACTCGACATTCCATATGACCATTCAGATGTCCCCTTTCATGGCGTTATACGGGTATGAGGCGCCGAGTTTTCTGGATTTGCTACTAAGTGACAGTAGAGTGCCGAGTGCTGGAGACTTGTTGCAGGAGAGTCAGGATACTATGCGGGCTCTCAAGGAGAACATTGCCAAGGCACAGAATCAGCAAAAGCAGTACGCAGATCAGAAGAGAACTGAGAGGCATTTTGAGGTGGGTGACATGGTTTATCTTATGCTGCAGCCCTACCGTCAGTCGACTCTGAGGAAGAGTGGTTCAGAGAAGCTTAAGCCACGGTATTACGGTCCTTTCAGGATCCTGAGGCAAGTTGGAGAGGTGGCGTATGAGCTTGAGCTTCCAGCGGAGAGCAGGGTACACAATGTTTTTCATGTATCACGCCTCAAGAAGGCGTTGGGACACCGTGTGGTACCATCTGTAGTTCTACCTCCCTTAGATGATGAGGGAAAGTTGATTCTAGTACCCGAGTCTATCCTGGAGTACAGAGAGAGATAGTTGCGTAGGAGGACTATTAGGGAATATCTAGTGAAATGGAGAGATTTTCTTGTGGAGGATGCTACATGGGAGAGTGAGGATATTCTGCAACATCCGGAGTTGAGATTTCTTGAGGACAAACAATTTCAGGAGGGGCGGACTGTCATGTCCCCTTCTAGTTGACATCTCTCAGAGCATAGGATTAGCCTATTATGTGACCCTCGTAGGCTGATAGGATGGATAGAGGGTCTTGATGGAGCTTGGCTCAACTTCAGTTGTTAGTAATTGACCAGTTGGCTTTCGTTCGGGCTCATTCAGACACTGTTTACCTGAGTTATTAATATTTGATTTGATTGATTAATTAAATATTAATTAAATTGAGCATATAATATAAGTTATTATATTTTAATATTATAACTTAAGTGAAGGGGTCGCCCATCATGGAAGGGGCAAGTTGTGATTATATTTTATAATAAAAAATTACATCGAAGACTATTGAAAATAATTAAAATAAGAAGTCAAATTATTTAATGATCCCTATTTTTAAGGAATTCGCACTTTTCAAGAGTATAAGGCATTTTCATTGAAAATTGAGCCATTATGTTATGGTGAATTGAAAATTGATCAAGTCTTGACCAGAGCATGGAAGCCAAGGGTTTCAGTCTCAGAGCATTGGGGAACGAACCATCTCTAGTGAAAGCGATTCAGAGGGTGTGAAATATCATCCGATTTATTGCCAGGCAGAGGGATTTCTTCATTTAGAAGAAATTACAGAGCATTGAGAGATTATTTACCTTCAGAGTTTTTGTTAGGGTTTTATCCAGAAAGCAGTTGTTAACCAAGGTGCATCATATTCTTGAGGCTGGACATTGATTTCAAGGAAGCCGTACACTTTGTACTTGCTGATCTGACAGTCGTACCATTTGTAGCAGGCCGTACTTTCTCACTTTCAAGCCATCCTTGGGTTTTGTGCAAATCGCCTATCACTTGGAACTTTGGTCTTCATTCATTGAGGCGCCTCAGCATCTAGACCATTTCTGGAGCTTCAGACGGAGGGAGAAGCAGTCATTATTGTAGCCGTACTATTAGTTGCATTCTTTCAGCTGGCAGCAATAACCAGGTCTTCTCATAAAAAATATCATTGCCTTTTTGCTTGCATGCACCTGGATCTTATTTGTAATCATCTTAGAAGTTTAATAAATAGACTGGAAACTAGAGATTCAATAATTTCTATCATTTCCGGAGTTGTGTTATTTAATTTGAATTTATTCAGTATTTCTTTTCAAAGTCGCAATTTCTTATTTCATGCAAAAACATCAAAAAAATCAAAATACACCAAAAACAAACAAAAACAGCCAGATTCGAGAAATAGGGGAAACAAGGGTTTCTACATATCCCTAAATCTAGAACATAGCCAAAAACATTAAATTACAATTTTCCATTTATTAAATGTCAAGATTATCCATTATAGAAAAATGCATTTAATAGTCTTGTGGATGGAAGATAGGACCAAATAAGGCATAAATAAGCCAAATTTTAATAGGGAGGACCCAAACAAGTGTGAAAATGTAAAGGGATACATTTTTATATACTAAAGACAATATATATGTGTTGATTTGATAAAGGATGTGTGAATGAAGTGTTTGTGATGTGAAGTGCGAAAGTGAAAAGTATAGTGTGAGATTTAATGAATAAGACTATTGGAAGTAGCAAGAAAATATATTTACATTCTTTAGAGAGTGTGTGAATGTATTGGTGGTATAGTGGTGGATATTTTATGTTGCTCTGAGATGGACTTCTCATAGTAACAATCTTCTTTCTTCTTTTCTATAATATAGCAAAGAGCCCTTGGCAGTGATCCCTTCTTTCTTTTGGGTAGTGAGCCCTTCGATAGTGAGCCTTTTGTATTCAGTGTTGTAATTACTTTATATTGTGAGCTAATCCTCACCATGGTTTTTCCCTTCTTGGGTTTTCCACATAAATATGGTGTTCTTCTATGTATGTTGTTGATGTGTTTTTATTTTTGTTATTGAACTTCATGCTAAATCAGTATAAAAGATTAAGGGTTGATAAGCATCTAAATGTTAATGAGGGTTTTGATGGTTTAATGAACAACTGATTCAACCCCCCTCAATTGTCTTGTGCATTCAACAATCCGTATCTAAGCAAGGTTCCTTAAAAGAAAGCTGCTTAATTTCTTGAGGTAGATCTAGGATGGTGTACAAGGAGTCTTCTCTATTTGATGCATTGGATTATGCATTATGGATTACTAGGTTGAAAGGTTTTCTTTTTTCTCTAGGGTTTAGAGTTTGGAAGTCTATTGAATTTGGATATATCCCACCCACAAAAGGTGTGAGGATTTGTTATGAGATCAAGGCTTATGAGAAAAATGGTACAAAGAAATGTATGCTCTTTTGAGTGGCCTTTCTAATTCTAAACTTGTGAAGGTGACGACTTACAAAACTGCTAGTCAGATCTAGAAAAATTTGGGAAACTATATGGTGCAAGAGCACCTAGGAAATCTTAGGCATTTAGGAAGTCTAGGATGCTTTTATTTTATTTTGTTGTTTATCAAGAAGGTCATGTTGACCATTGAGTTGAGGATATATTTGATGGATTTAGTTTTTCTCTAGGATAGAATTTGAGGAAGTGTGAATGAGTTTAGGAACTCATCTTACCTAGTTTTCAAAAATTGGCAAAAGTTGAAAAACACAGTGCATTTTACAACTTTGCCATTTAATGACTTACATGACCGACCAAGGGAGTCTAACTATTTTTCAAACCTTTATAAGGACTGCCTTGACCTAAGAGGCAGGTCAGAAGCATTAGCATTATAGTGAGATTTTGGTGAAATTGAAGGAAAGACAGTTTTTTTGGAGTTAATTTCTGATTTTTGCTTCAAAGAAGAGCTTTAATGGATTGAATTTATTTCTGTTTTGTACTTAGGATGTAGTGCTGTTAGTTTAAAAGCTTTGTGTGCCTTTAATTTAGTTTCTTGTTCATTTTCAAGCATTATTTGTAAATAAGTTTGTTTCTAGTTTGTTGCTGGTCTGAACCAGGCAGTCTATAGAAAATGGAGGTATAGCTCACTTTCCCACTATACAAATTGTATGGCCCTTTGGGAATAGAAAATAGGCTCCTTGAGTGTAAATATGGTAGGATTTAGGGTCTGTGTGTGTGCAGGAGTTGTTGGCAAAGTCTTGCTCTAGGCGAGCCAGGTTGAGTCTGGCTAGGGAAGACAGGAAGTGCAGAGCACGTAACTTGCAGGGGTGATAAGGTTTTGATAAATTTCCTTTTGGAGAAGGAAGATATGATTCTTTCCAAGACCTGGTGATTAGGAGGAAGCTCCATCAAACCATTTGGTGTGAGAAACACCTGACAGTTTGGAAGCATCTAGAAAAAGGCCTAAAAACCCTAGTTTTTGCCCATCTTCAGGTGGAGGCATTGTACAGACAGTGAAGGCCTATGACCTCAAAAATATTTAAGAGGTAGGAAAATGAATCAAGAACCCCAAGGGAAGATTGGGATGTTCTTTAGAAATAATTGAGATTAAGCCTATTTTCTCGGAGAAAGAGGCCTAATTGGGGCTCTAGGGCTAGTAGCCTTTTTCAACCCTAAATGAGGGTTTGATGAGAGTGATGAGAAGGTGGAGTATGATGAACCTTCAAGAACCCTAGGATGATGGTATGAAGCTATTGGAGACACCTCTACACCCCTACAAAGTTCAAATTGAGTTTTGTGGTTAGGTTAGCCTTTAGGGTAGATTAAGGGCTAAGGAAGAGTTGGAGACATTGCACCAAGATTGTCTTGGGTGGTTGAATGGTGATGGAAGTGGGGTTGGCCAAGAGAACCAAGGGTACCTGAATATGCAAAAGGACCTATAGGTTAAGGTGGTGGAGTAAGACACCAAGAAGGTCTTGCAAGAAAGACCTAGAGCATGAATCTGAGATTGATTCCTCCAACCCATCTCTCTATCAGATTGGTATCAGAGCAAGTAAAAGATTTGGGATAGAATAATATATGTCAGAGGTTGAGTCTAGTGATTCTGCCATCATGGTGAAAAATGCACAATTGGCCAAGATGGTTGAAGGGCAGGAGGAAGACAATAGGTTACTGAGGGAAAGAATAGACCAACTTGAGCAAGCACTGAATGATGTGCAGGTTGAAGGAAGGGTACCAAAGAAAGAAGAGGTTGTAGAGGAAGAAAAAACCCTTGAACCTAGCCTTATTTTGAAAGAAGATCCTTTCTTGAAGGCATTAAAGGCTTTGAGTGGAAAATCACTTGAAGGCATACCACTGTTTAGTGGAAAAATGGAAGCTGATCTAGTCATGGATTGGATAGAGGGAATGGAAAACCATTTTGAATGTGATGGAGTCACTAAAGCACATGTAAGGTAAAAGGCCAAATCAAGACTAATAGGTTCTCTACTTTGACATGGTGGAAGTTCATTAGATAGAGAGGGAAAAGGAAGGCAAGCAACCTATTTCTACTTGGAAAGGTATGGTTGCAAAAGTGAGAGAAGCATACATGCCTATGATTATGAGAATTTAGTTACACAAGAAGAAGACAAAGATTGAGGCAAAAGACCAAGATGTGAACACTTACACGAGGAGTTCCAAAACTTTGTATGAGGTCTAATGTGACGAGGATGAAAGTCTCAAGGTGGCTAGGTATCTTAACAGTTGAAGTGGAACATTCAAGAGGAGATGACTCTTCTAAGTCCTAAGACAGTACACCAATGTTATCAATTGGCTATAAAGATTGAGGAAAGAAGCAAGAGGAAACAAGAATAGGCTTCTAAGAGCAGGGGCAAAGGTAGAGATCAAATAAGACATAGAGGTGGATACCAAGGTAGAGGGACTGAACAAAGAAACCAAGGAGAGTCTAAACTCACAGAGCATGGAGGAGAAACATCTTCTAGAGGAGGATATTATAGAGGTAGAGGACCTCAAGGAGGTTCAAGTAGAGGAAGAGGAGCAGGCAGAAGTAGTTCATACTTTGCCAATATGAAATGTTATAACTGTGGACAAGTAGGTCATCCTGCTTATAGTTGCTCGGAGAAAGCATCTTCATCAAATACTGAGAAGAGAGCGGCATATGCACAAGAGGACACCATAAGTATCAAGTCACCAGAGGTTAGTCATATTGAATCAGAAGTGGGGGAGAATTTGATGTTTAGTAGAGTTTTGATTAGATGAGTGGTCAAGGAAGAGCCAAAACAGAGAAGAGCCTTATTTAGAGTAAGGTGCAAAATACTTGAAAAGGTGTGTAAAGTTATAGTGGACTCAAGGTCTATTGGCAACATAATCTCAGAGTCCAGGTAGTGATGAAACTGAAGTTAGAAAAGGTACCCCACACTAATCCTTACAAGGTGATGTCTATGGTTGAACAAAGGACAAAGTGTTCTTGTCAATGAGCAGACAACAGAGGAGTTCTCCATTGGAGGTTACAAAGATAAGTAAATTTTTGATGTTTTACCCATGGATGCATGCCATCTTCTATTGGGCAGACCATGGTAGTATGAAAGAGGTTCCATCTATGATGGAAAATCCAACACTATCTCATTCAAGAAGGATATAAAAACATACAAGTTGCAGTCACTGGCAGATGAGGAAGAAGGATAGTCAAAGAACCCTAGTGTCTTGTTGAGCAGTGGTAAAGAGTTCCTTAACAACCTATAACAAGGGGGAGAAGGATATGTGGTTATGTTGCAACCTAAAGAAGAAGACAAGACTGAGAAAACAGTCATACCCGGATCAGTCCAGAAGTTACTTGAGAAGTATAAGGACATAGTGAGTGATGGAACACCAACAACCTTACCTCCACAAAGAGCCATTAGTCATCAGATTGACTTCATACCAGGGGCTTCATTTCCAAACAAAGTAGCATACAAGTTTACACCAGATCATAATCTAGAGGTAGCTAGACAAGTGCAGGAGTTATTGGATCAAGGATTGATTAGGAAGAGCATTAGCCCATGTGCAGTACCAATGGTCTTAGAAACCAAGAAAGGAGGCAAGTGGAGATTATGCACTGATTCTAGAGCAATAAATAGAATCACAATCAGGGATAGGTTCCCTATTCCTAGAATTGAGGACTTGATGGACTGTCTTGGAGGTGCTCAGTACTTCACCAAGATGGATCTCAAGAGTGGATACCATCAGATCAGAATCAAGGATGGAGATGAGTGGAAGACAACTTTTAAGACAAATGATGGGTTGTATGAGTGGAGAGTTATGCCATTTGGCCTCTCTAATGCCCCTAGCACATTCATGAGGCTCATGAATGAAGTGCTTAAAGACTTTACAGGGATATTTGTGGTAGTGTATCTTGATGATATACTCATTTTTAGTAAGACAGCAAAAGAACATCTAAAACATGTGGAGATGGTTCTTAGAAGATTGCAAGAAGAGAAGTTAGCCATCAATCTAGAGAAATGTGAGTTCTTCAAATAGGAGCTTGTGTATTTGGGGTTTGTAGTATCCCAAGGATCATTGAAGATGGATCCAAGCAAGGTGGAAGCCATCCTAAACTGGCCTACACCAACCATAGGGACAGAGGTAAGAAGTTTTCATGGATTAGCCCAATTTTATAGAAAATTCATCAGGAAATTTAGTGGCATATGTGCACCAGTCCTAGAAAAAATCAAAGGTGGTTTGAAAACTAAGTTTAAGTGGACTCAAGAAGCTGAGAAAGGTTTTGAGAAATTGAAACAAGAAGTGGCAACTCAACCTATTCTCTTATTTCCTAGTTTTGACAAGTTGTTTACTGTGGAATGTGATGCTAGTGGAGTAGCAGTAGGAGTACTCAGCCAAGAAGGCAAGCCTGTAGCATTCTTTAGTGAAAATCTCAATGAAGCTAAGGAAAAGTACTCTACCTATGACCTAGAACTGTATGCTTTAGTGCATTCATTTAGGAAGTGGAAGCATTATCTCCTATCCAAAGAGTTTGTGGTGTTTACTGACAATCAGGCACTTAGCTATATGAACACCCAGGAGAAGTTGAGCAATAGAAATTTGAAATGGATGGAATACATCCAAGCTTTTACCTTCACCATCAAGCACAAGAAGGGATAGTTGAACAAGGTGGCAGATGCACTAAGTAGGAGATTGTTGACAGTACAAGAGATACAGCTATAGAGCATTGGAATAGAGAGTTTCAAGGATCTCTATGGGGAAGATGAAGACTTCTCAAAGGCATATAAGGTATGTTCTAATTTTGAGAATCACTTTCATAGTCAATACTCATAGTATACATTGCAAAGTGGATTGTTATTCAAGGGAAATCAGTTATGTGTTCCAAGAGGATCAATGAGAGAGAACCTTATCCAAGAGAAACACAATGGTAGTCTTAGTGGTCATTTTAGTATTAATAAGACAATGGATCCAGTACAAAGGTTTTACTATTGGCCCAAGTTTCCAAGGGATGTCAGGAGGTATGTGGACCATTGTGTAGTTTGTATGAAAGCCAAAGGGGGAGCTAGCAATGCAGGTTTGTATCAACCTCTACCCATTCCCAACAGACCATGGGAATGTGTTAGCATGGAATTTTGTTGTAGGCCTTCCCAAAACTAAGATAGGGTTTGATAGTGTTTATGTGGTGGTAGATAGATTCAGAAAGATGAGTCACTTTATCCCTTGCAAGACCACACATGATGCTAGTTACATTTCTCATCTTTTCTTCAAGGAAATTGTAAGGATCCATGGATTGCCTTTAAGTATTGTATCATACAGGGATGTGAAGTTTATGAGTCACTTTTGGAAAACTCTATGGAGTAGATTGGGTACCAATTTATCTTTTGGATCAGCTTACCATCCTCAGACCGATGGGAAAACAGAGGTGGTTAATAGGGTGTTAGGTAACCTTCTAATATGCCTAACCAAAGAGTATGGACAAACATGGGATCTGGTTATATCACAGGCTGAGTATGCATACAATGACAGTGTGAACCGGACCACAGGGAAGAGTCCTTTTGAAATAGTGTATGGGATGCACCCAAGAGGAATATGTGAGCTCAGGGAACTTGGAGCTATAGAGCATAGGAGTGGACATGCAGAAGACTTTACTCAGACCATGAAAGAGATTCAGGAGCAGGTAAAGAAGATAGTCACCGAGGCTACAAAAAAGTTGAAGAATAAGGTATATTTGCCAAGAAAAGATTTGCAATTTGTAGTAGGAGACTATGTCATGGTTCACCTCAACAAATCTAGGTTGCAGAAGGGTACATCAACCAAATTGTAGATGAAAAGAGTAGGACCATGCAAGGTATTAGCCAAATATGGGAAAAATACATACAAGGTGGAGTTACCTGCAGATTTAGGGATTTCACCAGTGTTCAATGTAGTTGATCTGATCAGATATAAGGGAAAAGTCAATGAAATGGATCAGAACAGCAGGGATATCTTCAAGGATGTCAGCAATATAGCCTTACCAACTCAAGACAAGCTTCAGGCAAAAATAATCTTGGAGTCAAGAGTGAAGAAGTCTACAAGGCATAAGGTGTACATGGAGCATCTTATCAAATTGAAGAACAAACATGAATCTGAAGCTACTTGGGTAGATGAAGCTAAGTTCAAGAAGCAGGGAATTGATGTGTCACTGATCTCTCCTCACATTCCTTAGTATTTATGCAGAGAGGGGGAGAATGGTGCAGGAGCACCTAGGAAATCTTAGGCATTTAGGACTTGTCTAGGATGCTTTTTTTTTTTTTTTGTTGTTTATCAAGAAAGTCATGTTGACCATTGAGTTGAGGATATAGTTTATGGATGTATTTGTTCTCTAGGATAGAAGTTGAGGAAGGTTGAATGAGTTTAGGAACTCATCTTACCTAGTTTTCAAAAATTGGCAAAAGTTGAAAAACACAGTGCATTTTACAACTTTGCCATTTAATGACTTACATGACTGACCAAGGGAGTATAACTATTTTTAAAACCTTTATAAGGAGTGCCTCGAACTGAGATCAAGGTCAGAAGCATTGGCATTATAGTGAGATTTTGGTGAAATTGAAGGAAAGATAGTTTTTTTGGAGTTAATTTCTGATTTTTGCTTCAAAGAAGAGCTTTAATGGATTGAATTTATTTCTGTTTTGTACTTAGGATGTAGTGTTGTTAGTGTACAAGCTTTGTGTGCCTTTAATTTAGTTTCTTGTTCATTTTCAAGCATTATTTGTAAATAAGTTTGTTTCTATTTTGTTGCTGGTCTGAACCAGGCAGTCTATAGAAAATGGAGGTTTAGCTCACTTTCCCACTGTACAAATTGTACGGGCCTTTGGGAATAGTGACTAGGCTCCATGAGTGTAAATATGGTAGGCTTTAGGGTCTCTGTGTGTGCAGGAGTTGTTGGAAAAGTCTTGCCCTAGGCGATCCAGGTTGAGTCCAGCTAGGGAAGATAGGAAGTGCAGAGCACATAACTTGCAGGGGTGATAAGGTTTTGATAAATTTCCTTTTGGAGAAGGCAGATATGAGTCTTGCCAAGACATGGTGATTAGGAGAAATCTCCATCAAACCATTTGGTGTGAGAAATACCTGACAGTTTGGAAGGAGCCAGAAAAAGGCCTAAAAACCCTAGTTTTTTCCCATCTTCAAGTGGAGGCGTTGTACAGATAGTGAAGGCCTATGACCTCAAAAATATTTAAGAGGTAGGAAAATGAATCAGGAACCCCAAGGGAAGATTGGGATTTTCTTTAGAAAGAATTGAGATTAAGCCTATTTTCTCGGAGAAAGAGGCCTAATTGGGGCTCTAGGGCTAGTAGCCTTTTTCAACCCTAAATGAGGGTTTGATGAAAGTGATGAGAAGGTGGAGTATGGCGAACCTTCAAGAACCATAGGAGGATGGTATGAAGTTATTGGAGACACCTCTACACCCCTGTAATGTTCAAATTGAGTGTTGTGTTTAGGTTAGCCTTTAGGGTAGATTAGGGCTAAGGAAGAGTTGGAGACATTGCACCAAGATTGTCTTGGGTGGTTGAATGGTGATGGAAGTGGGGTTGGCCAGGAGAACCAGGGGTACCTGAATATGCAAAAGGACCTATAGGTTAAGGTGGTGGAGTAAGACACCAAGAAGGTCTTGCAAGCAAGACTTAGAGCAGGGATATGAGATTGATTCCTCCAACCCGTCTCCCTATCACTATATTGATGAAGGAGATGAAAAATTCAAGCAAGCTATGATATGGGTGATCCCACAATATTGGTTGACAATTTTTTTCCAAACTAGACACTAAACTAATTTTTTTGAACTAAATCTTTGCTTTTAGACACCTATAGCGACTAAACCATGAGGAATTTGAAGATCTGCAAACTAGTGATTTGTGAAATTTTGTCTATAGATTTTAAATTTTTTTTTTCAAGAATTTTGGAATCAGATTGTACTTTTTCCATCTCCTTCGACAACTAGTTTTTTTAGTAAACATCATTTTTAAGGAGTGATGCTCACCGTATAACAAATAACATTTAATCCATGAAGGATGAAATTCTATTTTTTTCAAATTTAGATTTGTAACTACAATATCTAGTGCTTCCAATTGGTTTCATAGTGTTTTATTGAATATTTTATCCTTAATCAAGTTTCAAAGTCAAACGAATTACAATTCAGACATAGGAAGACTATATAACACAAATTTTTTGTATGTATTGAAATTAAATTTGTTTTTTATTGTTGGATCAAGGACTTCAATATTTGGTGCACTCATATTTTTCAATTTTTGTTTTGATAATCTACTATTTTTCCACATGTCTAGAACAAAGAGCTTGATTTTCAGTGAAAAACCTACATTCAAAAGAAATAGAAATAAATATAATAGTAAAATTAAATATAATTAAAATTATACTTTTGGGAAGCTTATAATAAGGATTTCATACTTACAAAAAATAAATTTTAAATGAATTCATTTGATCCCCCTAAAGGTAAAGACAAAGTGGTTTTTCATCAGCATTTTGATAGGTGTAAAGGTGACTTTGTTATATGTATGGTTTAAAATTAGTGAGGTTCTATCCAAGGGGGCTTGGTCTAAGGTGGTTTTATCAAACCCTCTTTAATTAGAATCCTTTAATTGGAACTTTTCAAGGATTATGTCATTATATTTTCTAAAATTATGTGATTTCAACAAAAATCAAGATCTCCTAGAAAATGTAAACCACTATTGTGGCAGCACCTACGTAGAACCTAAATATCAAGTTTAAAAACCTATAGATCTGTTAGAGGATGAAGATATTACAAGACACATGCATAAAGTGGACAAATTTCTCAATTCCATCAGAGGAATTGGTGGAAAACTTGAAGAAGATAAGGTGGTAAAGAAGGTACTATGAACTCTACCTAAATCTTATATTCATAAAGTTTTTTCCATTAAAGAAGCTCATAATTTTAATTAGTATTCTAGAGGTTAGTTGTTTGGTGCTTTAACTTCCTTTGAATTGAGAGAGTTTGGTCCATGTAATTCAAAGAATGAGACTACTTTTAAAGTTGGAAAAGTTGAAAAGAATGAGGAATCAAATTAGGATGATGTTGATGATGTGGAAGAAAACTTTGTGAGAAGATTGAAAAAGCACATTGGAAAATGCACAGGTAAGTTACCTTTCAAATGTTTCAATTGTGGAAAGTGGCCATTATGCTTTAAGATGTACTGCCAAAGTTTCAAAAGATAAATATAAGGAGAACAAAGGTAAGTCAGTTAAGAGAAGTTATTATGTTAAAAAAAAATGCCAGTATATCTGGGGATGGATTTTATTACCCTGATGATGAGGATAATTAATTATTGTTCATGGCTCTAAATGTTAGGATTAATTCTACTAACTCTAAGAGATGCATGAATGAAAGTAATCTAGAGATAGGTCATAATATTGAAGAAGTTGTGGTTACTCTTTTTCATGCTAGAGAGGAGAACTACTGGATCATTGAAAAAAATTATCAAATCATATGATTTGTGATAAGAGTAAGTTTGATAAATAGTATGTGAGAGATCATCATGGAAAAAATAGGTCCTTAAGTGGCAAAAAATTCAAAAAAATCAGAGTTAGGTAACTTGACGTAAAAATTTGAATGTTATCTATATTAATTCAAAAATATGTATGCATATAATTTGTAGCAAATTGAATGTAGTTTCTAAACTATTAGGTTTATTTAAAAATCTATTTGGTGAAAATTTGAAATTTCAATGCATTAGTACTTAAATTTCAGGGAAAAAATAAGAAGTAGGTATCTATTTGACCACCTAACCACAATAAAATGATTAATTTTTATAATAAGGTTTTAGAAATAAGTAGACTCATGTCCCGATGTGATGCATATTTTTTTTGTAATTTTTTCCAAGTAAATAATTAATTATGAATTTTTTATTACAACTTTAAAAAATATAAACTCATATGTTTGACCACCTTAACTTGGTCAAAACTTCATGAAATTCAATTTTTGAATCCTATAGTATGCAAAGCATAGAATGTGACACATGTTTTAGATTCAAAAATGTCATACCATTTGAAAGCTATAGATGTTTTTCAATCAACCTATCAATTAGGACTTTAGTCATAATTCAAATAGAAAATGAATAATAATTATTTATTAAATTCAAAGTAAAGAATAATTTATATTGGTGGAAAGCTGAGAATCTCCTTTAAAAACCATTTTTGTTTCATCAATTTTGTGTATAAAAAAGTCGTCAGCCACATACCCTACACATACCCATCATATCACCACTTTTTGGCCCATCATGATCTTGCACATACCCTAAACTTGAGAAATTTGAAGGAGATCTTGTTAAGTTTGGTGATGATACATCTTCTAAGATATTTGGAAAATGTTTAATTAGTTTTCATGGTAAACATAATACAAATGATGTTCTTTATGTTAAGGGTCTGTGACATAACCTCTTAAGTGTAGGTAAAATGTGTAGCAAAGGATATAGCCTTATGTTTTAGGATGATGTTGTGAGATCATAAAAGGCTTTGAAACTCTTGTTACTGCAGGAAGAAGGATAGATGGAAATGTGTATTAGATTAAGGGTGCTAATGGTAGGTGCTTTGTGAATCAAATCAATGAAAGTTGGTTATAGCATAGAATAATGTGTCACATCAATTTTTATTGCCTAGTGAGGATTAGTTTAATTCAAGTTGTGAGAGATCTAACAAAGATTACAAAAACTATCAATGCTATATATACAGAATGTCAGATTGGGAAGCAAGCTAGAAAGAATTTTAAAGTCAAATAACAATCTACTACTAGTCATTTAGAGTTGGTGCATACAAACCTTTGTGGACCTACCAAAATAAGAAGTTTTCAAGGTGATAGGTATTTCATTTTATTAATTTATGATTATTCTAGAATGACTTGGGTTAGTTTTCTCAAAGAAAAATCAAAAGATCTAGCTAAGCTTAAGGATTTAAAGCTATGGTTGAGAATGAAATGGATATCAAAATCAAATGTTTGAGATATGATAGAGGTGGAGAGTTCACCTCCAATTTGTAATATTTTTTGTAAAGATTATGGAATAAAGAGGCATTTATCATCCCTTAGGACTCCTCAAAATAATGGAGTGGTTGAAAGAAAGAATAGGACTATTCAGGAAGCAACAAGAACAATGATGAAAGAAGAAAACCTACCAAAAGTCTATTGGAGGGAAGAAATTCATACTGTAGTTTACATACTTAAAAGAGCATAAGAAAGAACAAACACTTCAAAGATTCCCTATGAGTTATGCTATGGAAGGAATCCTATTGTTAAATATTTCAAAGTATTTAAATGAAAATTCTATATCAAAAGAGATGAAGAAAACTTAGGAAATATTTATACAAGATTTGATGAAGGTATCTTCCTTGGATATTCTACGAAAAGCAAGGCTTACCAGTGCTACAACAAAAGGCTTAAAAAGGATTGTTGAAAGTGTAAGTGTCAAAGTAGATGAAGATATACATAAAATTTTAGTGATGATAGATAGATATGAATTAGATGAGTCCTCTTGGAGACAACAAGAAAAAGATGAAGGTAAGGAAAAAGAAGTATAGGTTGAAGAGGAAGAAGCTCTAGAAAGGATCCCTAAGAGTCCTAAGTATGTATAGAATAATCATTCTGAAGATCAAATCATTGGTGACTCAAATAGAGGTATTTGACAAGAATAAAGGCTACTATGACAGAAGAACAAGTAAACTTATGTTTACTTTCCAAAGTTGAACCTAAAACAATGATTGATTTATATTCCACAAGAAATCTATCCAATATTTGGAATGTATTTTCACTTTCTATTGGGCAATTCACATAATATTTCAATTGACAAATTTGTTTACCAAAAAAATCTTATAACTAATTTTGTATTTAATATCTTAGAGAAATTATTGTAATTTGATCATGTCATATTTCTTTCTTCAATTTTTCCATACATATGATGAAGCCCTTAATGATTTCATCTCATCTAAATCATCCTCTAAGACTCCAAAAGCTTTAAATTTTCAAAGATTAATAAGCATGATAGATTAGATCACATCACAATTAATTAGTTACCCTATATATAATATTCACTCAAAAAACCAATTTGTTATTGTTATTGGACCATCTTCAAACAAAAATAAATCTCCTTGTCATATCTTAAACTTTACAAAATAATTGAATCAATATAATCACATACAAAAAATATATCATAGAAACATCATTACCATTCCATTTATGTTACATATAACACAAGAAACATCAAACAAGCAAAGAAAATGTTGGTCATTCCATCAACAATCCATTCTCATAGACTATTCTCCCTCGTAAACCTCATTTTCCTCAACATAATGTAAGGAGTATAATCTTGTTGAGTAGCTTCATGCAACTCCAGCTAAGATTTCATTGTGGTACTCGATTCAAACCTCACATAGCTATCATAACATGCTTCAGGAGGCTTTACAAAATATTGTTGTTCCACCTTATGCTAAACCAAATATATATCATATCATCTAATATTCAAGTGTCTTTCCCAAAGTATGATTCAACATTTAGAAATTGGGGAAATCCATGATCATGATGGTAAGTAGGTAAGTTATTTTGCATTGGAGGCTTATGTGAAGGAGGCTAAATAACAAATTATGGTTTAATTAAATTTATTGATCTTTGAAATTTTAAATAGTTAGGAGTTTTAATGGACAACTTAGATGAGATGAAATCATCAGGGGGTTCATCTAACATACCAAATTCATTAAAAGTCTTATTATATTTAAATAAAAAATTTGTAGAAAGAGATCTGGAATGATCAAATTACTATAATTTTTCCAAGAGATTGATTAGAAGGTTAAATTTTTGTTTATGTATCTTAACACTAGTTATCATAGAACACAACCACTCAAGTCTATTATAGACACAATTTTTAGAAACGAGTTTAAGAAGAGAGTACATATATTAGTATGCCTCTAAAATTTGGCTAAAAATGAGTAGGTCAAGTGCATTAGCACCCTAGACTAGAGGTGTAGGATTTGAAAAGTTTTAATTTAGTGGAAATGATTATAGCTACCAGATATCTAAGACTGACACAATCTAGGTTTCAAACTAAAAATTCTTTAATTTGAACCCCAATTTTGTAAAAATGTGACCTAATACAATGAACCAAGGTTTTGGAGTTTTACAAAATTTATATTTCTTTCAACCAATTCATGCACTAATTCATAAAATTATCTAATTTATCCATAGATCTGATATATTACAAAATACAAATGAAGTAGAATTTCTAATCATTTCAATAAATTAAAAAAATAATACTTCATTTTCAATGTAAACACACTTTTTGAAAACACAAAGAGATTTTTTTTATTTTTTTTTAAATCTTGATAACTCAATTCTAAAGGATATGCAATATAAACTAGAATATTTATCTAGTGTAGGATATGTCAGGTTCACTAAAATTTCACGTGGAAAAGATATCCTAGACCTAATGAATAGATTACTAAGATGGATATATTTTCACATCAACATTAAAAGTTAAGCCAACAAGGTAACGGTATTTGCTAACAACCTAGAAGGAGAGACAATTTGTGATTTTATTGGTTCTTTTGTTGCATTGAAAATTGATTAGATCTAGTGTGAATTAATTGACCTATTTAACTTTTTTATCTAATTTGAAAATACATTTTTCCATTCAAATGAAACCAAAAATTCCTAGACTAAATATATATCTAAGAAGGGTAGAGTTTTATGCAATTGTATGAAAATTTTGGAGCTAAATTAGGAGGTCAAAGGTGCTTTCACCCTTGAATATGAAGTGAAGATCCTACTTTACAACTTTTTGGTCTAAAACCTATAGATCTACAATCTATTATTCTACTCTGAATTTTTTTTGTCTTCATATATGAACCTAGAAAATCACAACAAAAAGGGGGAATGGGTGGCTATAAGGAGTTTATCTTGTTCAAATCCCTGCTTTGGTATTTCTACCTTCTAGAATATTGATTGATTCATTAATAAAATGTGTGTGCTCCCAACCTTAAGTGAACCTAAGGTTATAATGATTTAAAATGATAAAAATTCTACTCAAATGTGTTAGAGAAGGATTCCTAAATGACATGAATAAGATCAACCAAAGAGAGAGTAAAACACCCTTAGGAAAATCTAAATGTAGAAATGCCTTGCTTAAGGTAGCTAGTAGATAAAAATATAAGGATTAGAACACTTCAAAAATAATTCATTACATGCTTGAAAGAAGCCAAAGCTATCTTGAAAACCTACATTCCATCATGTTCTTCCATTGGAATAAAACTCCAATCATTGTGCTAACTTGAATATTTCTAAAATTCACTTTCTAAATTTGTAAAATTGGATGTATTTTAGTAAATATCTTCTCTATTAATTTGTTCCTCTCTTTAATTTGAAATAATAATTTATGTTTATATAGTGGAACATAGAAATACATTAAATTTTAATCTAACTTATTTAATTTTAATTTTCGATATTAATTTACTACCAAGTATTGGGTTTGAATTTACATCTCCAAAATTTGAGACCAACAAAAATGGGAAATTAAATTTGTCATGAAAACACCTAGACTAGGGTGCTAGCACTCCTATCCAACCCTATTACACACATTTAAATATGATTTGGAAGTTTAGGGTCTTCTTAATCAAGACTTCTCCAAAAAATGAGCACTTGACGAGGTCAATTTGGTGACATGATCCTCAAAGAGCTTTTTTAGGGAATCACTAACACATTCTCCTTGTAGACACTAAAAAATTTCCTAGTCTATGAGCATCATTTTTCCTTCATCTTGGTCTTCTTCCCTGCGTAATTAAATATTTTTTAACTATTTAATTATCTTTGATCATGTTCTTCTATTAATTAAATATTTTTAATTATTTAATTAATTTCTCTCTCGATCTTTATTTCTACTACGATCAATTAAATAAAATTAATTGCATTACTAATAACCCCCTTTCTTCAATAATTAAATGAATTATTATTATCTATTTAATTATTTGCTTGTCATCTTTCATCTATGGTTAAAGAATTATTATTAATAATTTTTAAAATTTACTCACTCTTTTAATTGTTCCATTTATTAAATAATTGTCAAAATTATTTAATGGTCTTCCACATGTCTCGCATATTAAATAATTAAATCAATTTAATTATTTGATTCCTCTTTCCACATTTCATCTCATTTAATTAAAATAATTAAGAAAATTGTTTTAATTAAATGCTCCATTTCCTCTTTTTCTCAAATAAATAATTCAAATGAATTACTTATCCTCCACTTGGCCAAATATTAATTTCTTATGAATTGATTATCTTCCAATTTTTAATTCATGTTTTATCCCTCCACTTACTCATTAATATCTATCATAGCCGTCTCTTTCATGGCCATCGACATCATAGCCCTACTATGAATATAACATTATTGGTGCATCAATCTTCCACCATTGATCTTGGCATCTTTCTAGAAGTTTAATCTCGACCGTCCGTTCGAATGGTTGTCTATAAAAGCAACCTTCCTCCTTCACTTTGTCCTTAACAACCATTATCTCCAACTTTCTTGCTTACTTTTTGCAAGTATTTTCACAACTTCAACTACAATATGGGGAGTGTTTTCATTTGAATGCTTTCATTTTATTCCTCTCTTTTTTTATATATTCTCTTGTTTTGGATGAGGTTTTTACCTTAGAAGTGTTGTGGCTGTCACTTTATCAAGGCTAGAATGTATTTCCCCCATCTTATATTGGTGAAGAAGAATCTTTTTCTGAGCCTATCAACAACACGCACCTTCATAAATACTACACTTGATTCTTAGAATATCCCCTTAAAAAGTCAAAAATAAAAAAAAATAAAAAAAATAGTAAAGAGAAATAATTCCTCCAAAAGTGAAAACCACTTTGGTTGCACTTTGGATAAGTACCATGGTGAAAACCTGGAAAACAAGCGCCATGCGTAGTCATTCTATGATCCTTCATCTACTGTCGCTCCATTTGGCCTTTTCAACCTTCCACCAATCCATTCACACATGTCACTCACCCATAATACATCTGTCATCCTTTCCATGGCCTTAGAACCATTGAAATTTAGTATCCTTTTCCTTCATGATCATCCTTTGCATTTTCCACTACCCCTCGTGAATAATACAGTGATCCTATACTTGATTGGGGGAAATTTCTTGAACTACGTCTTCATGGGAAAATAACACATGGCATCAGCCCTTTTAAAACATAAAAGTTCCAAAAAAAATTAGAAAACCATCAAAATCCAAAAAAAAACCATAAAACTTGAAAAATCCAAAAAAGAAACAAAAAACATCTAAAACCTTAAAAAAAAGAGTCTAAGTCCAAGTTTGAGTCAGTTTTTACTAGTAAGGTCGAACCACATTTTCTATACACATTTACTATGTAGGCAAGGCTCATCTTAAATGAGCCCCTGAGACATTAGGTCAGTCCTTTTAGGTTTTTCCAAATAAAATCATGATTATGTCCATTATCAAGTACAACAAGGTCAAGTCATGTCAAACTACGAGGTTTCTGCGTGTATAACGTAGGCAAGGCCATTAATCGATGAGCCCCCGAGGCTAGGTAAGTTAGTCCTTTAGGGTTTTTCGTGTCTGGTCATGTTCTTGGTCCACAAGAAATCATCATTTAAACCAAATCATGAATCAATAGGAAAACATAACCAACTAAACCTTTCATCCTCAATCAATCAACCATCTTATCATCAATAAACTAATTTGGTCATTAATCTAGTATTGGAATGGGGTATTATGTCATTTGTGTCATTCAGTCCTATCTCTTGTCTTTTATTAGGATGCGTCCTTCCTGAGATTAGCCTTTGTCAACCATATCACTCACTGTAAGTAAGATGCATCTTTCTTGAAGTTAGGTACCTTGTCAACAATTGTCACTTGGTCAACCTTATCAGATGTGTTCCTTGCCTTAAACATGATATGTCTTTCTTGAAATTAGGTATCATCGCATCACTTGGTCATAATAATCAGTCTTTTCTAATCTATCAATCAATCTTGTAATATTGGTCAATCAATCTTGCCTTAATTAGGATGTGCCCTTCTTGAAATCAAGCATAATCATTATCAATTAGTCCTTGTCAACCTTATCAATTAATTTTTGTCAAAATAAATAAATCTTGTCAATCTTGTCAATTAATCTTTCCTTAATCAAGATGTGTCCTTCTTGAAATTAGGTGCAATCAATCAAATCAGCTGGTTAACTTTTTTCAACTTATCAACTTATCAATCAAAATTGGTCATCTTGGTCATCCTAATCAATCATATCAAGCAATCTTATTAATATTATTGGAAAACACTATCTCTATTGGTAAACACTTTGTTGGTTTGGATTTATTTTACCTTTTTGATTGGTCTTTGGTCATGTTACTAGTTGCCTCGAGGATGTCCTATAAAAATGGATTTAGAGGGATGATGATGGATCATGACCTCTTTTCTTTGCTTTCTCTTTGTGGTTTGTCTCAACAAAAAGATTGGGATAATTGGGTCCTTAGTATGAGCCAAGGTATTCCTTGTCTTTTGACTACTTGTCTCTCACAAATGGACACCTTGCACACATTGGTTTGTGTCATACTAATGACAATTTTGATGCCCAATGATGATAAATATAAAATCATGAAAGTTGGGCCTTTGTCATTTCTCGTCTAACTTTCCATACCATCTCCTTTGTCCTTTTCCACGCTAACATCCATCTTCTCGATGCTAAAATTTCTTCTATCATTCATCCTCTAGTCTTATCATCCATTTCAAGAGCACATTTGTGTTCTTTGAACTCGCTTGTCCTTTCGAGGGGGCATACCTATAACTTGACTTCACTAGGGCATCCTTTGACTGAATTTCTTTGACACAATGTGATGAACTATATTATGTCAAAGAGGGGAAAAATGTAGACACTAAAAAATGTCCTAGTCTGTGAGCATCATTTTTCCTTCATCTTGGTCCTCTTCCTTGCGTAATTAATAATTTTTAATTATTTAATTAATTTGTCTCTCGATCTTTATTTCTACTACAATCAAATAAATAAAATTAATTGCATCGCTAATATCCCCCTTTCTTCAATAATTAAATGAATTATTATTATTTATTTAATTATTTTCTTGTCATCTCTCATCTATGGTTAAAGAATTATTATTAATTATTTAACTATTCACTCCCTCTTTTTATTCTTCCATTTATTAAATAATTGTCAAAATTATTTAATTGTCCTCCATGTATCCCTTGTATTAAATGATTAAATCAATTTAATTATTTAATGCCTCTTTTCACATGTCCTCTCATTTAACTAAAATAATTATGCAAATTGTTTTAATTAAATGCTCCATTTCCTCTTTTTCTCAAATAAATAATTCAAATGAATTACTTATCCTCCACTTGGCTAAATATTCCTTTCTCATGAATTTATTATCTTCCAATTTTTAATTCATGCTTTATCATTCCACTAGCTCGTTAATATCTATCATAGCCATATCTATCACAGTCATCTTTTTCATACTCACCTTGGTCATGGTCGTCAAAATCTTAGCCCTCCCATGAATAGAATATTCTTGGTGCAGCAATCCTCCACCGTTGATCTTGGCATCTTTCTATAAGTTTAATTTTGACCGTCCATTCAAATGGTTTTCTATAAAAGCATCCTCCCCCCTTCATTTTGTCCTTAAAAAACATTATCTCCAACTATCTTGCTTACTATTTGTAGGTATTTGCGTAACTTTAACTACAAATTTGAGGGAAATATCTGCAAAAGAAGAAATAGGAGACAAGAGAAGTGAATCAATAATAATATAGAGAGTGTTTTCATTTGAATTCTTTCATTTTATTCCTCTTTTTTTTTTGTATTCTCTTGTTTTGTATGAGGGTTTTAGCTTAGAAGTGTTGTGACTGTCATTGTATCTAGGCTAGAATGGATTTTCCCCATCTTACACTCCTAGGTTGATAGGAAAGGTCAAGTCTACAAAATATCTAAATTTCATTAATAGAGAGGATAATAAAGAAAGTTACAAATAGAGTGTGAAATTATACTTTCACCTTAAGGGAGTAAAATTTAGGAAATGCTATATTTGTACTATTACCTCCTTAAGTAAGCTAATTTAATTATCCTACAATCTAAATTTCATATGCACTAATAACATCATAAAATATAAACCTCTTACAGCTAGTTTTCATGCAACATTCTCCCTTAGTATTGAATATCTTCATATATTTGGAGATTCTCAATTAATTATAAAAGAAATTAATGGTTCTTGCCAAGAAAAACAAGATAAACTATCCCAATACTGTAACCTAGCATTAGATATATTAAAGTGTTTCCCATCATATACTATTGACAACATTTTGTGGAAAGATAATCAACATCCAGAAGCAAT